>JAHZND010000708.1:0-10272 GCA_027744115.1 Acrocyrtus sp. NNG-2020 | reverse complement strand
GAAGATAATTTTTTTCACTTGTTAGCGTTCCGTTCTTTTACTTGGAAAAAATAGGAGGAAAAAATGGATGACCATCTCTGTTTTTTTATAGTTTCTCGCTGTGGTAATAAATGATTGTGCTGGGGTGTTCTAATAAGCATATAAAATAGTAATGGAATAATAACTTGATATGCTATTTATTGTTGCCTCCTCCATTGTTACTGGCCGTTGACGCTTCGCTTCACTAGATATGTATCTGTCTGTGTCTGTGTTGTCTCGTCGGCGCAAGATATATGGATTTGGCAGGAGGATATATTTTTGTTGTTTTTGGGCAAGCACAATTTGCGCTTAATTTGGATTGGAAGAGGGAAATAAACCCACTTTTTTGTTGTAGCGAAAAAGTGCGTGGTTCGAGTTGGAACGGAACGTGCTTAATTATCGGACGCATGATGTACAAGGAACTGCAAACAAAAAGAGGGACGAAGTGGGAGTGACCATTCATAATGGGATTGCTATGCATGTAATAAAAGCTGCGGTGGCTATTTTACAGGCTACCTTTTTTACCTGAAGAGATAAGGTGACTGTGATGATGATGTATGCAAGTTTTGCTTGACCTCTCAATTGCCCCCATCCCAGGCGTAGTCGTAATACTGCACAGGCCGACTTTAATATCGATATTTGGTATGGTACACTAACCAGTGGTTTGCTGTTGGTGGCTGTTGGTGAGAACGAAGTTGGGTAAAACTGGGATTCAGTTCAATCAAAAAAAAGTATACTTTTACTGTAATCCTTTTGGTCATCCCATCATTCCTTGTGTTTTTAACCAGATTTTTATGGCTTTTTAAGTTGACTTGTGCCGGCTTCCGGTTTTTCAAACAGCTTTTCTACTTTTTTACTGTGTTTTAGTGCCGGGATAAGTATGCAGTTTTTGGGGAAATGTTTTGGTAGAAAACGTAGAAAATGAAGAATTTCTTGGTCGCGTGCACTGTAATTAAAATGGGTGAGTAAAACATGTGCATTTTATTAGTTGCTGAGTGCGCGAATAGAAAAAAGGGGTGTTTTCCGCAAAGAGTTCAGTGAACGATCCTGTCTTCGGTTTCCTCTTTCTGTCGTGCAAAGGCTGACTCTGATTTTATTTTTTAAGCCTGGCAATGTGATTTGAGGTGAATGCCAATTGGTTTGTGTTAATTGAACACTTAAAAATGAAATTAAGTATAGTTGCAAACTGTCTCTCTGAACGAGAGGATGACGACAGGAAAAGGATTATTTTTGGGGTCAAAGTCTGCGTAAAAATCAAGTGGGTGAAGATGAGAAGAGAAATGACGTGCGATGTGCAGAAATATGAACTTGCTTTTTTCAGTTATGCACTTTGGACTCGTTTTGCAGTTTGTCGAGTTAGTCGAGTACATTTGTTATTGTCAAATTATATAAAGTTGCAATTTGCAATGTTGTTCTGCCAATTTGAAAAAACGATAGCGCACAGGTTGGGTTGTGTTGTCTTGGGTTTGGTTACCTTTTTTTTACCCTGCTCAGCCCAAGTTGATTGACATTTCGCATGTACTCTCATTTTTGTCAAGTGGCTCAGGCCCGAATAGTGAATAGACTAAAGTGTAGTCAAAATGCAATCACTAGATAAAACTCAAGAGATAAGCCCTAAAGGATAAGGACGGAAACAGGGTGTAGTACAATATGGCAAAAAAGTAATGAATTCCTGTGTAATTTGTTAGCGACATGGAAGTAACAACGAGAGAGCTGTTGTAAGTAAAAAAAAGTATTTGCTGACGAGCATTTATTGATTCGCCCCCTTTTATGGAGAGAACTTTGAGGGTAGGTGTTTGAAGTTGAAGTCGCTGCCGTTAATATCCTATTGTGTCTTCATCTTCATCTCCTTTCCCAAGTAAATTAACCTCCTCCTCTTCACCATGTATAAAGAATACTTTTTTCTAGTTTGCAAATGAAACTTTTTTTAAAAAGTCCAGGTCAAAAATACGGATATGATGATGAGCATGCAAAAGTTGATATAGAAATAGAAACAACACAGACCTCTTTTATAACGATTATTTGAAAGGAACTTTCATGAAGAGAAAAAGGATGAAATGCATCTGGTCATGGTCTCTTGGTATGGTGCAAAGCATTTAAAATATTTGGTGGGAAATACCCCGAAGCTCCCAAAAAATCTCTGAATAAATTGTAGTCAAAGTCGAAGAAACTGGGGAGGATTGAGCTAATCTCTAAAACAGCGTATCGTCGCTTAAAACTCATTCTCACAATCAACTCTTTAACGTTTTCATCTCTATTTTTAATATTTTTTTCACTACTCCTCACCAACTACAGTTTTTTGCCGCACCCTTCACTCCTCTCTCCAAAGAAAAGTATCGTACATAGTCATCATCATGATCACCATCTTTAAGTTTGACTTTAAAAAGTTTGTTTGCGCCTTTTACTCTGAATCCAGCACAAGGAAAATAATTCATCTTTCCCTTCATAAAACACACAAACAAAATTATCACGGAATGATTTTCTTAGGTTGTAGGTATTAGAGTAACATTTTATTCATGCAGATTTTTATTACGTTTTATATACTCGTGTCGGATATGCTTAAGTCAAATATATAAAAAATGAGGCAGTTATATAAAAGGAGAATTTTTGATAAGAGGACCTCAGCTCGAAACTTGAAACTAATTTTGCTGATGTGAGCTGTTTTTGTGACGACGACGGGCCGAGACTACAGTCATATAATCATATTCATAATCATTTACCCTTTCATAATGATGATGATGACGACGATGATGATGATGAAGGTAATTAAGGTATTAGAGCAGAGCGTACCCCGTACCCAGCCAGCACACAAAAACACTAGAGGGAAAAATAATGTTCCTTTCCAAACATAATTTGCACTTAGTACAAATGTTCGGCTAACAAGAAAAATATGGTCGTTGTCGTCTATTATATTTTTGGAGTAAACGAGAGTGAGTACGCATTCCGGTCGTGATATTCTCTTTATGATTAAGATTAACTGGGGACGAGAAGGCAATAACAATGTGTCTTTAAGGTTGTGTACAGTGTACAGCCTCAGCACAGAGAGGAAATGTAAGTGGAGAGTTATTGCAAGAATTATTCTTTTTCTGAGAGAATTATGGCTATTTTTCGGCTATTACTCCCTTTTCCTTTTAATGCCGAATGGGAAGGAGTCGACGATATTACAGCTTGACTCCTAAATTTTTGTACTTTAGGGACTTATTTCTAAAATATTATGCTGGCTGGATAGACAGGCTGAATATTTTTATTTACGAATGCAAAAAGTGGTCTCTGTTTTTAAAAGATTGGGCTTGCTCTAAGTTTTAAAAATTATGGCTAAAGTTGAGGATTGATTACTTTACGCCACGTCAAGACGGGATTTTGTTTGGTAGTTGTTTTAATATATTCTTTTATATAATTTCATAATATCCATACGGTTAATGGCTCCAGTATTAAAGCAGACTAGAAAAATAAGCGTATAAAAATGGCATCGACAATTGTTTTTGAGTCCAGGAATGATGAAGATGAAAACTATTCCCTTCTGCTCTGCACTGCTTTATGAAAAATAATTCGTTTTGCTTGTGCTATCCACAATCACCACAAGTAGGGATAGAAAATATAAGTGCACGTGAAGAATGGAGGTGAATGCAAACGAAAGACAGTTTTCTCCTTATCGTAAAGTTTTGAAATGGAAGGAAAATCAGCAGACGGGCGACTGCGACCAAGAAAATAAAATTAATTTGAGGAGAAGTATATTTTAAAATAAATGTTTATTGCCTTTTGCTTATATACACATTTATAAAAAATGGTTTAAATGTTACATATCCTGTTATCCATAGGTCTACTGTGGTTCATTTGGATTTTCGTTTAGCTTTTTTATACTTAATTTGATTGAGTTTGTTGGAGGAATGTTTTAATATAAATATTTATGAGGAGTTAAGATGAGCTGAATGATCATATCGTATTGCGATGATGATGGTGATGGTAGTTTATGATGATCCTATCATGTTTGTTGATAAGATGATGTGATGATGAAAAAGGAAAATACAGTTATGAAAAAAATGCATACTATGCGTTGGTTAAACTTTTAGTCACTTTTATTCCAGTTTTCTCTGATAAAGAATTAGAACTGAAAACTGTGTAGTGATGAAATGATAGGATACTGGATTACTGTCTCCTTCTTTCAAGTCAGTTATTTTAGGATTGCGTACCGTGCCACTTTTTTCTGGAACGAGTTGTTTTGCTTCAGGTGATAAAAAAGTCATGCAGTGCTGGAGATTCGAGTTACATATTTCTGAAAAGACGCAGCACTCCACAGAAAGCTGTCACTTTCCAAGTACAGTTATGTACTCTTTATTTATGAATGCTCAGCAGTGGAATCACTGAAAAAATGTATTTAATATTTAATACTGGAGTTATTTTTTGCCCCTGCCTTATTCTCATCTCAAGCTTACCCTCTCCGGTTATGATTACGACATCATTTAATAAAAAAATAATAATTCCATTCATATTTTAATTCAGAAACATTTCTGGTAACTTTTGGCTGGATCATAGATTGAAGATTAAATAATGATCGATCTAATCTGAGAGTCCCCTGGTATCTGTCAATACAGGATAAAGTAATAATTTTCATAAACTGAGGCTTCGCATTCTCTATTCATTCATAATTCACTCTTGGAGGAAGAAAAGGTTATTGTTGTTGAGTGTGTGGTGGACACATGTACTGTTTGACATGAACTCTGAAGGATTGCAGGCTGGAGTAAATAAAACGGACTGGCCAGCAAAAAAATAACCTAAACAGTATCAAAATTTCAAGAGAAGGGTTGAAAACAAGGAACATGGCTGGGTTATGGTGGTTGTCTTCAAGACAGGAATATTTTTTTTCGTACCCTGTTGCATACTTCATGCTAAAGTATCTTGAAGATTACTTGAAAACATAGTTAAACCTTTTCTTAATATTAACTTGTGGCATAAAATGTTATAAAGAAGGGAGATAATATGCTTATGATATGGGATAAGTATCTGCATTTTGAGACTGAAAAAAAGAGATTGAGCAAAAGAAAAAAAACTGACTTGTTGCTGGTTGTTCAGTTCACGGCATGAGGCAAGGGAAAAAAATTCTTTCGGGCTGTGCTAGTCTCATCTTCACGGTGGAGCTGGTAAAATGGTAAATGTAGCTTAAAAGTTGTAATACGGCATGTTTGGTAGAGTGAAAAGAGAGAGACAAACAAGTGGAACTTTTTTTTTCAAAAGGTTATGTTTGTGAAGTGAAGCTCACAAGAGTGGATGTTAGAAGGATGATCTTTCTCTGGGTTAGCTAATGTGATGTATTTTCCGTGGATCTGATCAACTGTGTGAGCCTCGCTGAGGTTCAGTTTGAGTTGGAGCTCTGAGCATGAAAGTTCAGTGATATGAGTAGTGGTGGCTTGCTATGAGGTGACTTGCTCATTAAAAAAAGAGTTTCGCTGAGATATATTTTTTTCATGGTATCAGGAGACAGGTATAACAGTGCTGTGTGATTTTTTATGCGTTGCGAACGGGATTGGGAGAAAATATTGTAGTGCGAGAATTTAAGTACGTTTTTCGTTGGGCTGAAAAAAAGGGGGTGAAAAAGGACTCGTAGTAAAGGGGTGACTTTTGTTATATGTGGAGAAGGTGGATATATGCGGATGATAATTGTCAATTGTTCGAGTATAGCGTTCGTATCGTCCTCGGAATTCCTACAAATTATTATTGAATTTAAAGGATGAGGATTGGGCTGATTGGGATTATTGAGAATAAAAATATCCTGATCATCATCGAGTCTGATAGGATTATGTGGTGATGGATAAATGAGAAAGGGATGATTCATGAAATAGTTTGAGAGGTGTTTTGGTGATGTGCTGCCAAAAATAAAGTAGAGGAAGATGTAACAGTGGCTTGGTTTCTTTGGTGTTCGTCTGCTCGTGGTAAATAAATGCTCAATGCTCTGTGAAAAAGAATTTTTTCTGTGCATTTTTCATGTGAATAGAGTTGGGATGATACAGTGATATTATTAACTTGTCCACTGCGGGTGGCAGAAGGAAAGGATAATAATAGATGGAGGGAATTGAGGAAATTAAGTCTCCTTTTTGTTGTCTTTTGTGATCAACAGGTAGAAGTGGATGTGTACGGCTGTGCCCACGGACGAAGCAAGGGACGGTGTTGGAAGAGAAAGTGAATATCTAGGTGAAGGAAAAAGAAATGTGAGGGTGGAAAGGCGTTGAGACACAGTCAGTGGAAATATACGCGTAGATGAAGTTGGTGGATGAAGGACAAAGATTATTTCATGAAAAATAATATGTAATTTGAAGTAATTAAAAAATGAACAAGAAGTAGAGTAACTAGCTAGTTGTATCTGGACAAGGGTGCGGTGAGTTGGCTTGTGTTAGTGTGGGTGATTGTGAGACGGAGATTGCGACTTTCTTAATTAGTACAAGTGGAAGTGGATTAAGTTGTGACATTGCAAGATGGTCTTACTAATTGGCGGGGTGAAAGTGGACGAAGTCCCTCACGACTCGAGGGGCTTGTACCATATGGCCCCACATCTGAAAGAACCCGGATCGTTGTTTGCTGCATCGCTTCCGAAGTCTAATTGGTGGGGTGAAAGTGGACGAAGTCCCTCACGACTCGAGGGGCTTGTACCATATGGCCCCACATCTGAAAGAACCCGGATCGTTGTTTGCTGCATCGCTTCCGAAGCATTTGGGACCGATGGGACTGTTGTTCATAGCGCAAAGGGAGTTTGCAGCTTGCAGTCCACATGATAGTGCGTACTACTGCGTACCGTTTTTGTCTATTTTCCGAATATGTATAAAATAATTTGAGCAATTCTCAATAAGAATCTTATTTGTATACAGAAAATGTGAGCATTTTGGCCACAGACGGATGTACAACGTGTCTCACCGTAATATTCCGGCATCCTAGTAAGTCCATAACTAAGAACCCGGATCGTTGTTTGCTGCATCGCTTCCGAAGCATTTGGGACCGATGGGACTGTTGTTCATAGCGCAAAGGGAGTTTGCAGCTTGCAGTCCACACGATAGTGCGTACCGTTTTTGTCTATTTTCTGAAAATGTAAAAATAATTTTAGTTATTCAATCTCAATAAAAATGTTATTTGTATACAGAAAATGTGAGCATTTTGGCCACAGACGGATGTACAACGTGTCTCACCGTAATATTCCGGCATCCTAGTAAGTCCATAACTTTGAGATGAAGCACATAGCTATTTTGTGGAAGGGATTCGGTTTATTAATTTGTAATTGCTTTACAGCATCTGGAGCTGTAGCATTGGGTCATATTGAGCACCTTTGCGTGGAAGGCATCAGTACAATGCTCAGCAGGTAACCGGCAAAACGTTTTTAAATTGTCTGGTAGATAACTTAAAACATAGATTTACATTACATATTTTGGTGACTTTATAGACTTCAAGACTTGAGTGCGGGTTACTTCGACCAGGGACCGGTACATATGCACATCTACGGGTCCTTCAGTGATAATCGAGGTTATGGGGAGGAGCTTCTATATTCAGTTCTTCGTAAGTTTATTGACAAAAAAAGTTATGTATCAGTCACAATATGTGACCGTAGTTTTTATTTCAAAATATTCTCATATTTATTGACTTAATCATTTTAATTTTAGATTACGTCCACAAAGAACCATACGAAATCGATCTAGTCGCTGCGTGTGTTGGCATTGTAAATACAGTGCAACGGGGAGATATTCCATGGCCTATTGTTTATGGCGTAGGAATCAATATTAAGACTGGAGAAATCTTCCCAGCTACTACGTTGGATAAAGGACCTGATATACCGTTGAGAAATGCCAGGCTTATCACAGGAGCACACACGGTATGGCTACAAGTGAATTATAAAGTATAATTATTTCATGCAAATTTGTAGTCAGTTTGGCTAAATTGCTGCTACCTTTTGTAATTGTAGATACTAGAGATTTACGACTATGTATCTGGTCTCCTGAGAATCGGTCCGTTTCACTACCAACCAATTCGATCGGCAGAGTTTATGCTGCAGCAACCTGATGAGTTCCTATTACAGCATCTAACTTCGTCTCCTGAGGTAGAAGCTGCATACACTGCGTCAGAGGTAAGCTACCATTAAAAAATCTTTTCCAAGAATTATGTAATACTAAAATGTACAGTTGTACAAGTGGTTTTATAAATCGTCTTTAAATGTTTATAATTATAGATAAAAGCGGCAATTAAACATGTTCATGATCACCCTTTCCCTGAGATAACGATCTTTCCTGATAACCGCCCTCGTTACTACAGAAAAGATGAGAATGGTCACTGGGTTTTCGTCCGTCTGGATCCATTTAGATTCGATCAACTGCCCTAAATATACAACCGATGATATCTCTTGGAAAAGCTGCATATTTTAACACGAAATTGTTGCACTCAATCTTGTGATCGCTTTTTGTAGATTGTAGTGTTTATCGTTTATCACAGGAAATAAAGTACTTAAGTTTCTTTAAATGGATTATTTTGTTTTTCGTATTTATAAAACTAATGAAGTCGTGTTAGAAAGAATATAAATTGTCAATGCCATTTTTTAAGCTAACGTTTTATTAATCTCAATTTAGGCTAGCAATTATTTTTCCCTTTTTGTGATATCAATCAATGATTTTTACTCACGAGTGTTTGATTTTAACGAAATCTATATAGTCTTTATCGAATTCTTACGATTGTTACATTGCATAATTCCAGACAATCTGCAAGCTTTTGTAATTAGCTCCAGATTCCAGTATGTCCATAAACAGATTTAACGTATGCACTTACTGGTTATGATGTGTAAAGATTACTGGCTCGAGATCTGCTAAGTCTAATTAGTATAGGTGTATGCACATTAGAATGGTATACAATAAATTTTAAGTGTCTGGATTTGTTGGTAAGTCGAGTCAATTTCAGTAAATCGTTATTAAGTAAGTGATCATTTTAACACTCCTAGATAAGTTTGTACAGAATTTTTGGAAGGGAGAAGTGGTCACAGCCTTCTCAGCTGAATTGCCAAAAAGTAAAATAATTTTTATTTTCTCGATTGAGTGCTAACGGATGTAAATACACTAGAAACAGAAACAGTAACAATCATTCATTGTTTACCCATTTAACAAAAGTTAGACAAGTATGAATTGGTGTTAAGTTGTAATATAAGACTCGTTAATGCTTAAATAGGTACAGGAGATCATTTTACGACAGAGTATAAAGAATACAAATATTTTATGCGCAGTTTTATAGCGAAAATAAAAATGTAAAAATGTCAAGAAATGAATTTCAGGCTTCACTAAGTATTTTATTATGGCTGTCATGAAAGCTATTACGAATTACGACATAGGAAGGACTGAAGAGATTATTCCAAGTTTTGCACTACACTTTGGACATGCAATTGTCTGAAATCCTATCACCGAATCAAGAGACATATTATCTCCAATCGCATCCAAAAATCGCCGCGGATTCGACGATCCACTATCTGATGAGGTAGGACGTGAGTTATTTGGAGATTGGTCAGTGTGTCGTTTCATTATTGACACTGGCTCGTATCCCCCCATTGTCATCGTGGCAGCATGTCGAGGAAGTGAGAAGGGAGTACATGGACTACTAACTGGAGACTGTGTAGTAGGGAACAATGGAGGTAGGAAGGCATTACCGTTAGGTGACTGCTTTGGACGAGGAATTAGAATCGGAGTAGGTAAGGGCACTGGCTGTTGGTATCCCGGCGGAGCTAGTGGAGTTGAAGCTGCCAAAGGTTGACGAACAGATGCGATACCGGTACTCATAGACCCATAATCGGTGCTATTAGCTGGCGATGAATAACTTCCGGTGTTTTCAGTAATTGGGGATAACTGGCCAGCACGATCTCCATTTCCTGTATAGTGTTCTGATACCCATCCGGCTGTACGGTCAGTAGGGTTTGAAATATTTAGACTTGATGGTTGACGTGAAGCAATTAATGCCCTTTTCTGTTGTAGTGCATTTAGCCTAATCACCGCATCCGAGTAAATCTTCCTGGGTCGATCTACTATTTCGGCTTCCAAATCAAGAAATCTCCTGAGAATCTCTTCTATATCTTCAATGCTCATCATAAAATCGGCAACAGGAACAGGGACGTAGCAATATCATACAGCTAGAGATTAATTATCAATATCAAAGAGTATAGTCACATATGAACAGAACAATATGTGAAGCAGAAATATAAATTCATGGAAGCAGTTATCGATTCTAAGGAGTAAAAGATAAAGTTTC
>JAHZND010000707.1:0-16103 GCA_027744115.1 Acrocyrtus sp. NNG-2020 | reverse complement strand
TTTTTTTATTTGATATATTCCCCCCTCGTAAGTTATTATTGTTCCCTTGCTAAACCGTATTAATATGAATTTCATGAAGAGCCCTGCCCACATCCAAACAGTCTTTCTTGTCCCTGTCATTACACTCTCCACTGTAGACACAGAGAGCTTTCTCTCGCATAAAAAAGTTTTTTTTCCTTTCCCAAGTCCGAGAAAAACGGTTCATTTCATTTTCCATCATTGCAAGTCCAAGGCTGCGCTCGCTTTTATGGCGGGTGAACTGGACTAGGCACAATAAAAACATATCACCCACCACCAGTAACAATACCGCGCCCATGTTCCGTTCCCCGCAGTCCTTCAACTTTCTCAACAAAAATAAAACTTCTTTTTATACTTCGCCAAATTCAAAATCAAACCTACTCAAGATGCGTCATCCGTCCAGGTTTAGCCATCCACATCGTACATATATTTTTTTTCTAGTAAGCCCTGTTGATACCTAACAACTGAAAGTTAAGAGAATGATATAGCCAGCTACACGCTACAGTGATAGTGATCTGTCATCACAAGAAAAACGTTATCCATCATTGTCTACAAGACTCTAAAAAAGGTAGATGAAATGCGGAACGCATTACGACTTTCTCTTGTTACATCACATCCACATCCTCCTGGAAAAGTACTGGAGAAGAAATGGAGAAAGTAAATGGTTGTAAAAGCAAAATCAGCCTCGTTTTTTTCTACTTGTGCCGTTTTCATAATATCAGGGTGGCGACAACAGTAGACGTGCCACAAATTATAATTAGTCTAGGAGTGATCTCATGATTACGCCGCATGATTACAATGTGACAAGATAACTTCCAAAATTACTTGGTTTGTCCTATACTATTCATGCTGGTAATAATGCACAAAATTGCTGCAGCGAACTAAATTGAGCCAACTGTCAGCTGCACTCATCATCAGTCCCTTTTGTGCAGAAAGATAAGCTACGGGACATGTCACGCTTATGATGACAGATTTGGTACGGAACTTTAGGATAATGCTGATAGTGATAAGTAACCGGAAACATATGCTAGTGACATGTCAGTACTAAAGGTGAAAATAGATGTAAACCGGAAAAATAAAGTTTTTCTTTAAGGTGACAAAGTACTATTATGATGGGGGCAAGCAGAGCAATTTATTTTATGCATTTTCTCGTTTTATTTCTCACCAGGGACAGGACCTGGACGTCCAGAAAATGATATAGAAGAGTTAGATGGGTGATCACAGTCAGTTGTGAACTTTTTTTGAAGCCAATTGCAACCAGTTCAAATTACTCTAGTACTTCTTCTGTACAAGCCACCCTTTCACAGGAAATCATGGGTACAATGCTAGTGTTAGTTCTCACAACGGGAGTTACCTTCCTCGCCACATTCAGTCCTCCGGGGAGTGTTGCAGCCGCAGCGGAAGGCTACTTGTATCCGTCATCCTCACCACTTCCGCCAGGACACAAAGCCCCTTCACCGCCACCACCACCACCGCCGATGACAGGAGACTCCGCTTCTCCGTCGTCATTCCTACCAACTAGTTCTCCCTTAATCTCTTCCGCTTTGTCGTCCGCGGGCGGTGATGCATATCACCATCGGCCGTTCAGACTGTCTACTTCACCCTCCAAGATCTCCTCCCAAGATAACGAAACTGAGGTTGGAGCGACACGGGGCTCTGCTCACGGACTAGCGGCATCCGCATCCATTGCATCCTCGGCGTCTCAATCCATGGGGGCTATAACAGCAGGAGATAATGACTTGGATGAGATTGACTCTAACCAAGAACAGGATTTTTCTACTGGACTACCTACAAAAAGTAAAAAAAAATATTTGCTTTTCACCTCCCTCTTCCACTGTTATTTTTATACTTTCCACTGCCACCACCGCAGTTTTTAAAATTGGAAATGCGATCCTCTGCGCACTATTATTTATTTTTGCACGGACAGACTAATTAATTTAGCTGATGCAGATTTATCATGGCGTGAAAACGAAATGTAAGTGGGTTGCACGCTATTTGTTTACAATAACAAGGAAGAATTACGGCATCAGCTAATTATGGACGTACGTCAGTGCAGTTCTCATGTTTTCAATAAATTGCGCCGTTTTGTCTCCTTGTTTTTCGATTCCGGCAAGGGACTAACGCTCCCAATTTTGTTCAAGGAACTCGAGCGGGCGCGTAGTAGTTTGGTAGAATGATATAAAAAAAGTTTACATTTCTGATTTACAACGAAACGGAATACAGTTTCTCAATCAAATGGTGGTGATGATAACGGCGAGGCGTGAAAGAAAGCAAATAAAATGGGTGCACTATTGCTATTTAGGGAACTGGAGCGAAGAGGAGATTTTGACAATGGAGCGAGGAAAAATGCCAATCAGGGACTCACTCAGCGTTGCAGGGCATCCCACGCTTAATGAAAATTGAATTAGTTTCTCTCCTATTTTAATGAGTCGGCTAATTAGAGAAATCCATTTTTTTTCACTTTGGATTACAGTTTAGCCATGTCAGATCTACTCCTACTTGTGTGCGGACTGCCACAGGTAAAAATAATAAGTCTAATTTAGTTACCTTTCTATTGTTGGCGTGAAAAAAGAGCCGAAAAAAAGAGAAGGCGATGAGATGTTTGTAAAAGATGTTTTTTTGGGAAGGGGAAAAACTGAGAAAATCTGTTTGTCTCCAATTTTAGGAGATTTACCATATTTGGAAGAAATACCCGTATTTGTTCGGGGACACTTTTTGTGTAATCAGAGGTCTCGCTGCGGAGACATCAGCGAATGCTACTGTGCTGACGATTACTGCTTTCACGGTGGAAAGGTAAAGCAAAACCCACAAAAATGTTAAAATTGGAGGGTGATGCAGATGCCAACTTTTAATTAGCTGAAAACTTACATAATTTATTTTCCTTTAACTTTTCAGATTTGTTGCGATTGTGTATCCGCTGAAGAGGTAAGTTCAATAACTGAAATAATAATATTATGCAATATTCTCCAAAATCTAGAGAAATATTATAATTTACAGAGAAATTGTTTTTGGAATTACAACAATGCAGGGAATTCTTATAGTAAATTAGTTTCCGTTAAGCCTAATAATGTACTGTTTTTCGAAACAGTGCTCTTGCCTCGGGCTACTTTTGTAATAAATTAATTTTACGTAGCTTCCCCTCACATTGCCCCGATTGTTTCCAGCTATTCAGTACGAAAATTGGTTTTAATTCCTGGAAGCACTCTGGAAAACAAAATTAAAAGACAATATAGCTGTAAATGACATTTCGGATATGGCGTTCTTCATTAGGCACATTTTAGATGGGGAATTATTTTTTTAAAAGTTATTCCTTGTCAGAAGCAGACTTCAAATTGGAAATAAATTGACTGCTGGCAAAATGCAATTTTATTTCATAAGGTGGTCTGTAAACTATTATTTAAAAAATTTTGTTTTCCAATTTATGTATTTCCAGTCACAAAATTTCGCAACTTTCCCGTGTCGTTCGGATGATTGGAATCATTTGGGTTGTTGCTTTCTGCTTGGCTCTCCCTCAAGCAGCGGAATTTGGAGTTGTGGATGAGGTAAGAATACTCCCAGTCTCCAATATAAAAAAATTATTGTGCTTGCTTGTTTTTGCTCTCTATTTTTTTGGCACTTGCAAAAAAGTGCATTACTATTACTGCAAGCGCCACTACTTACTTACCTAAGTGCACTTTTTTCTATTGCTTGCTCTGTCACCTAAACTTGACTCTGAAAGATTTCTCTCCTTCTCCCTCCGCGTCTATTCTTTATTTTTGCGTAACCCAACCAAAAAGGCTAAGATTGCATCACGTCACACTGAAATGGCATTATTTTGTCCGTTTCAAGTTCATTCGCCTTATCATATCGCCCCCTTTGAAATCCGCCGGACTCCTAAAAAAAGATTCACTTCATATATCCTCCCCTTTTTCGAAGAATCTTGCGGGGGAAGTGTAATTTAAGTGCATTTGTACGCAATAAAGTGCCGCTTTTAATGAAAAACGTGCAACAATATTCCCCTCCGCCCAATTTCACCAGTTTCACCCGTTTCATTCCCGTTTTCCTAGGAAAATTAGAGAGAAAAGAAGCCATACCATATTTCCCATTAACTGCTATTTCAAAGAAGAAGCCGCACTCTTACTCTCCCATTACAAGTCCATTCCAAATTGCTTTGCCTGACTTTAACCGTCTTTCCAGTTTTGCCAGTTAGCAGCTACTAAAAATCAACTGTGTGTGGCTGTGCTTAAAAAAACGACTTGTCGGTGCGCTTTTATCCCCAACATTTCCGTTATTTTACCCTTCTATAATAGCTGCTAAGTTTTCTGACTCCAGCTAATTTCCAGGGGAAAGCACGATGCACGTAAAAAGTCAGTGGAGCGTGATAATTAACTTTCATCGTGGATGTGCTGCTCTTCACTCCATTTCCAGCGTTCCTCTTCCCTAGCCTAGACACATCACCTCATTAAGTCCAGACAATTACTTCCCAATTCGCAATAGAAAGAGCTTTCTGAAAGTGGAAAGAGCCGAAAAGTGGATAAAACAAGAAGCCAGCGCTCCCAGGAAAAAGTTCATCGAAATCCATTTGAAAAACCTTCATCCCCAAACAAATCTTTTATTTTACCTTTTGCCGGAAATATATAAATAAAATATGAAAATCTCCCAACAATATTCGTATCCAAATGCGGTAGTTTGCCTCACAGTGAAAGGAGCTGACAATGCCCGTATCAATATCTCAGCGGTGTGATGTGGAAGTAAAAAACGAATGAAAAAATGGCGCTTCATGTGCCATTAACATAATCGCGAGTACACTGATTCCAGAGCGATGTGGATTTTTGATGTTCAAGTGGAGAAGCTTTTTTTGATGGGCTTGATGCGGTGACCATTATAAACGTTGATGGCATGGATGATGATGATGATGCAGCGCAACCTTTGCTTCCGCTCTTGTGAAAACATTTATTGAAGGAGATAGCAAATGATGGCACACAGGGCAGCGCGGTGCTCTAGCAGATACCATAAAAATCAATGTCGTACTGTACCAAAATGGGTGTATTTTAGTAGGGGGAGTGAGCACTATGCGGTTTTTTTTTGCATTCATTCACCAAAAAATAATGCAAGGAGGAAATGTAGTTGGCCGTATGAAACTAAGCTCGAGCCCGATCACGTTCCTGGAACGTGGACGTGAGTGAGGATAAGAATATATAGACGGATGGTATTTGGTATTTTGAAGAGCGGAATTCGGAATGGACCTGCTAAGGAGAATGGGAAGGTGACACGGATAATAGGAAAAACGATGCTGACGGGATAGCACTCTTCATTCGCAAATAATTTTTATTGTGTGGTGTGGATGGCTACTGAAAAAAAACAATTTGGGGGGATGTGCGATGTGAGAGCCCCGTTTATTCTTGAAAGGGCATCCTGCTTTTTGCTTTTGACGGATATTTTTTTGTCTGTTTTGGATGGTGGGCGTTCACACTGCATGTTATCCAGCTGGAGAAGAGCCTCGATTGGGAAAATGCATGTAAAAACGTGATTCCAACTGCACGTCACATTTCCAGAGTGTAGTTGACGTGCATTGTCTCACATGCTCGTTTTAATTATGGAAACTGGAAAAAGTTAATTGCTTGCAATTTGCAATGAGCCAACCACTCACTAGAGCAAACAGCTGCTCGGTGGTGCACAAAGCCATTTCCTTTTACGGACTTTGATCATCCTTCATTCCCCCTCTTCTGCCAGTGGAACAATATTGCTGGATAATTAAATGCTAGTAATAAAGTCTGGAGTAATGTTGCAACGGCTATTTTTTTCGGTTTTGGAGGTTTCGCAAACTGGAACAATGCACTGCGTCGTAGCTGCAGTGGAGGCTCCAATGGTAGGATTGACAGTGCCTTCCAGTTTTGGAGGTGTTTGCATAGCCAGTGAAAAATAAATTATTTTTGTCTCCAGCCACCTTTCTGCGACTCAGGCGAAAACTCAATTAATAAGATAAGCTGGTTAGCTACAGGAGAACAAAGGAGAAAAAGCAATTATTAAGGGGCAAACAAAAAAGTCTTTTTGGTAGTCATACTTGCTAAAAATGAGTGAAATTTAACTTTAGACCTTTGCTAAAGCTTTCTCTGCTCGATTGCTTTTGGACTAGTCATACTCATACTCCCCACGATTTTCATTATTTGCAATAAATTGCTTGTTTGCCTTGCTATTTCGGAGGTGAAGTGAGTTAATAGATAGATTTGGTAATTGTTTTTTATGTGCAATTTTTTTCTAGTATTCTCCGACAATTCCGAAGCGCGTGTTAGTGGAAGGAGCTTGGTGTACAATTGCGCGGGAGATTTTCCCGTATGCTTTCGAGATCTCTAGTTGTGTGTTCTTCGTGATTCCAATGACCATCATTACAGTACTCTACGTACTCATTGGACTCAAGCTACGACGGCCGCGCGGAGGATCCGGAAGTAACAGCCAGGAGCTGAACGTGGAGCCGCGCAACCTATCTACTCGACATTCCCAAAGCCACGTCATTCGTATGCTAGGTAAGTGCAAAAAAAATCGTGCGGAAATATGCATCATCTAATTTATTTCAGAAAGGGTGTTTTGCGAATACTTTCTGTTGCAAAAAATGGGGAACGGGGCTATTCCAGTAAAAATAGATTTTAATTGAGAACACTGTGATTTGAGAGACTAAAACGCCGAAATTTAGAATATTTACTGTGATTATATCCATAATTGAAGGAGATTTATATGATGCCTTTTTTTTGCCGAAATAGAAGATATCAGAAAGAGATATATATAAGTTAGGGTAAATAAATTTGCAAACTTAGAAATAGTAAAGTTAATGGTTTTAACATTAATTATGTCACCGGCTTTTATAAGTCTGTGGCGTAATGTTTTGGTACTCCGAAATTTCCATTTTAATCAAATAAAGTTTCTTGCTCAGGAAATGAAAATCTAAATCTGACAATAATATAATCATTTTACGTTTTGATTTTTGCTGCTCTTGGATCTTTCCCTTTCGTACAAACAAAAATATTATCTTTTTTAAAAAAAAGTATCAAAACGAAAACTAATTTCAACATTTCCTTCATAACTTACCAATTTACTTATGCAAGTCTATACTTTTTAATGACTTGATGTACTTTTCTTTAGCTAGTTTGCAATTACATAATGCTTACCCGAAGCAGAACGTGAACAGAACGCGATCGTTATGTCATCCTGACCTTGGGAAAATAAAGTAATGGTTAATCAAGGCCGAAATCATTCTTTTTTATGGGGGAGTAGACAAAAAAAAACTTTTTTTTCTGTAGAACTTGACCTTCCTCTTTCAGCAAAGATATCAGCTACTTTCTGGAATTATTGTGCTGAGCACAGCACAACTCCCTACTTATATGTAAATAGAATCATTCCACATAAACTCCAAATTCCCGTTGAAATTCAAATGAAAAGAAGAGGATGGTTGCTGGAATAATGATCTCCAGAATGATTTTTATGAGACTACTCTCAAATTGAGAGTCTCAATTTTCTAGACGCAGAAATTGTCTATAGAATTTATTTGGAATGGATAGTTTAGGACTATTAGAGCTTTCCTATCAGTTGGAGAGACTTCTTTTCTTATCGTCTAAAGTACAGATACTTTGAGGGCCGGCAATTATGCATTATTTGTCATTTGGAGATTATGTCCGCTCCAAGAAGGAAGTCATAAAAAGGTACTTGCGTAGGTTGTTAGCAAAAATAGCGTAGGCATTCGGGAAGTAGCTGAAGAAGTGATTATTCCAACTTTCTTTTTTCTTGCCAATTTTGCATCTTTCATTGTACGGAATAATATGATAGTGCTATCATGTGATTATGACCGAATTTTTTTTCCCTACTAAATCAAATCTTGATCTATGCAAGTTCAAACGAGCTCCCTCTTTCCATAGAATCCACTCTCTGCTAATTACTTCTATAACTGCCACCACTCCAATAAATATTGCTTATTGGGGAGCAGGAAATCCCGATAAAAAGCATAAATCCAAATGAGTCACTTCCGTATTCTGACAGGACAGTTTTCCCCAGTAAAATGATGAATGAGTATTCGTGTATTTTTAAAGAATGGATTAGCAGCTAGTCGCTAAGCCTAAGCCTCCCTCCATTCCTCCATTCTTCCTACTTTCCCACTCCTACACATATTTCACTCAAAACAGCTCCTCCAAATTTTCCCATTGTTTAACCGACTTAGGACTTTCAATGAGTTCAAAGAAACGAGCAAAGTTTTTCTGGACGCTGAAAATTTATTCGAGAAGTTTTCCTCTACTGGAATGGATCTCAAAATGGGGCTACTGCTGTTCCCTTCCATCTAGCGATTAGTAGCGGGGAAGACTACCCATTTTGTTTATAAGTACTCGTAAAAGAGAAAAAAATTAAAACAGGCTGCTCGCAGCTTATTACAGAGCCTACCCTAAAAAGCGGGAGAAAACCGTTATGAAAGTGGACGGAAACAGGAACGATGTGCATTGTCATGCTTCCCTCATTCCACAAATCCCTCAGTGTTTTCAGGACAAACTACCAAAATATTGTGGCAACGACCAGTAAAGCCCCTTGCAGAAAATTTAGTTATTAGTTTTGTGCAGTTTTACTTCCTGCTCCGCTTACTTCCTGTTTTGATGAGGCTGATGAGGATTTAATTCTATAAATACATGTGTAGGGCTCCATCAGTAACTGATCCAGTTTTACTTTACCCATACAATTTTTATTGTGTGTTGTTTTGCTGCGAAAACATTCTCCCAAAATAAGCAAACAAAATAGCAATTAGCAGTAGCAATAATTATCTTCCATTTTCAGTACATTTCCTCAGTTTGTGTGGTAGAAAATGTTTTCTGCTAAATCCCACACACACAAACACACTCGATCAGTTTTATTTTTCGACTACGTAACTTTGGCTGAGAACTGTGTCGCAGTCAAATTATGACAAAGTTGATATCGTAAAACGCTTGCCTAGCTCATAACTTCTAGTGGCGCTGTAGGCAGTGCCAATTTGCAAAAGTTAGAATGACTGCGCTCCACTACACTGCTTCTTTACTACTTCGATTATTTTTTGGGGTTTTCTAACCACATTTCGGTTAAATGAGTGAGCGAGCTTTTCTAAATTTGGAGAGGGTGAGCCAAAAAACAATTTTTACTGCTCATCATTTCATCTACAAAAATATTATTTTGTCGATATTCCCAACTCAAAAAAGCTACATTTTTGTGCCATTTTGTACTTTGCTTCCTTTTCTGGACATGGAATGGCTCTATTAAGAGTTGGCGCGTCTGCCTAGACAATATTCTTCTCGAGAGAGAAAGAGAGGAAAAAATCGACGCGTGCGTTAGTTTTTTTTTTGCGATGATGCTGACAGCAAGATTAAATTATTGTCTGGTGACTGTCAGTCAAGCAATAAATGAGTTTACGTTTAGATTGATGACTTTGTTAAGCCTAACAGTGCTTATTACTACGTTATAAATTTTTTTTTTTGCAAAAAAAAGCCTGCACAAAATAAGACATCCTTTTCATTAGAGAATGACTGTTGTGCTGTATATCACTTCACATATATTTTTCGTGAGCAGTAGCAGACTATTTTTTTAATCGGAGTGCACGCTTCAGCCTATCGTTATCCTCGTAATAGCTAATGAGGCTGACCTTGATCTGCTCAATTGCAGCTCGCATAATAAAAAAAAATCATTTCTGCGTGGGCAGATTAGCCAATTTTAGCCTAGTAATAATACTGACAAGGAGGATGAGCTTCACAAGAAAATAAAAATTTGTTTTGTGAGAACACAAAATGCACACGAGACGAGAATGACATTGAATAAAATAAATTTACACTGTTACGTAATGGTCATTTAGGACGGATTAGCAGCCACTCTGCTTTATTGCTTTTTTTGTAGATTTTTAAACTGTTCCTATTTGCGCGTAAAAATAGCCTACGCAGAGGTGTAGTAACAACGCATTAGCCTCGCATCCACAATAAAAATCAATTACCAATCTTTTTATAGTATAGCCATATCCCACCCGGAGATACTTTTTGGTATGTAGCCGCGGCTAAAAACAATTTTTTTTTATTGGAGTGATATTTTCCCTGCGGAGAACGAGAATGCTTTCTCTATATACCAAGCTATTTTGGCTAGAGGCAGTCCGAAGAGATTTCTCCGAAGTTATTTTGTTAGCGCCGCTTTATATTGAAGTAGGGAAAGGGATGCGAATGAAAGACCTTATAAATTCAGATTAGTACCTAGGGAAATGCCTTGGCAAGTCTTCTGCTGGCAATACATCTTCACTCTATTTTCGTACCTACTCATGTGGCTACTTTTTGGCCCGGTATCGTATCATCGGAAGATGCGTCGTTATCGTTAAAATCAATTTAAATATTTTTTTCCTCTTCTGCCGCGTTTACATTATTTTTGTGGAAGGAAAAGGAAGGAAGATTTTTAAAAGCAGGAGGAGATGTGTGTGCCTGCACATTACATAAACGGATTTACGGGAATAAGCTAAAGAAAGTCCTGAAAAAAAGTAGATAAAAAAGGCTCTCCAACAGCAGCTTATAGCTCCTCTCGAAATTTTTTCTTTAACTCTGTCTGAGTAAGAATGATAAGAAATTTTGCTAAGCCATAGTCACAAAACGAGAAAAGAAGTGCTTTCGAGTAATAGTAAGACGATTGGAAAGATCGTAAATTTTAGGGGGAGAAATCAAAACATCTCGTTAAGTCACATCGCAGGATATAAAAATTCGTGTTGTGATAAGGCTAATGATGAGAGCGAGAATTTTTAGATGGGAGTTTTTAGCACTTTACCAATATATTTTTTGGTGTGTGTGTAGGTATGAGCAGAGAAGGGAAATAAGCGCCAGGCTTAGGTATATTTTTTAGTGAGCCGGATACTCAAATGATATCATGTTCGCGGGATATATTTAGTTTGTGGATTGGTATGGATGTAATCTACGATGATCTTTGAATCAGTGTCATGTCACCTTTCAGTCCTTTTGAAAATGATGAGCCTTTTAAAGTTTTAACAACTTCCTAAGCATCTGTTCAGGAATCTTTATGAGATGAAAATGGAAAAAAGGAGGAAATATGGTTGAGTTACCTCCTCCCCTCCTACTGCTCCACTAACAAAAATAGAAGAAGAAAAAACTTTCCGCGAGTTATAATTTTTGCTAAAAAATATTTAGTTTTAGTGGTTTTTTTCGTAGAAAAATTTCCATAAAGAATATTATCTTGAAGGAATTTTTGTCAAAGCGAAAAATTTAGGTGAAGCAACTGCAAAAATGGTGGTCTAGTGAGGGGATGTAAATTACGAGTATTTTTATGAGTGGAGGAGATGGAGGTGCAAGGAGTTTAACGTTTACCTAGCTGATCCCGTTTTTTATTGGTGTTGACAGTTGCCGTTGTGGTAGCATTCTTCATATGCTGGGCGCCATTCCACGCCCAGCGGTTCATGGCGCTATATGGAAGGGCGTATGAATTGGAAAACCATGATCTCTACCGGAGCATTTACAATGGAGTGCACTACATCTCTGGAATTCTCTACTATATCTCGACCTGCATCAACCCAATTCTCTATCATATTATGAGCAACAAGTTTAGACAAGCTTTTAAGGTACAACAAATTTAATTTAACAATTAAAATTTTAAAAAGAAACTTTGTATTAATTTTTAAAACAATTTTTTCATATGAAGGATACTGCAAGTCGGTTGTGCGGTAAAAACAACTCCCGACTCCAGCACAGGACCTCCTACTCGGCAATCTCGCATAGATCCAGCCGGATGGGAGTGCACGGACGCCACCAGTTTGGAAGCACGCGAAAAACGACCGTTGACACTGACATGTGTTTTAAGTGCAGGAAGAACGCGTCCATTTGCACTTGCAAGAGCGGGCTGAGCAACAACCACAACCATAACCACACCGGAAACCATCTGCAGAACCATCATAACAATCACTTAAATAACCACCACCACCTACACCACTACCAACCACACCACCACAATAATCACAAGAACAAGCTAAATAACTTGAAGAGTTTTCAGCTGGACCAACCTGGAAGTGAGTCCACCTCCCTCACCCTTCTCAACTCCAGTCCGTCCGAAAAAGATGTGGTTATTGCCATGTCCGCGATGGAAAAAAGGTCTGTGACCCATTCCAGATAAAAAAAAAGTCGGCCCACAAAGAGTGGCCACCGACCTAAAAAAAAGAAAAGTATTTCTATGTGAGAAACTTCTTCGCTACTTGCCCGCTCCTAAACATCTGCCCTGGCTTTCTTACAACTAAAAAAAGCTAAAATGCTTGTGTCTGCGTGCAAATTTATGATTAGTTTAATATTTAATTGTACGATAACCCAATTATGCACTTTAGCACCGCCTCACCTTTTCGTTTGGTCTACAAAGGCTGCCCTCTGGAAAGTCTGTAATCCATCTATTATTACTTAATGGAGCTGGCGTTTTTATTTAATTTTTAACGGTGTTGTACTCATACTACTGCCGATCTTGCATGTCAAAGCAACGTTTTTTTTCTATGTGAGAAACTTCTTCGCTACTTGCCCGCTCCTAAACATCTGCCCTGGCTTTCTTACAACTAAAAAAAGCTAAAATGCTTGTGTCTGCGTGAAAATTTATGATTAGTTTAATATTTAATTGCACTTTAGCACCGCCTCACCTTTCCGTTTGGTCTACAAAGGCTGCCCTCTGGAAAGTCTGCAATCCATCTATTATTACTTAATGGAGCTGGCGTTTTTATTTAATTTTTAACGGTGTTGTACTCATACTACTGCCGATCTTGCATGTCAAAGCAACGTTTTTTGTTTGGCCTTTTAATATTTTAATAATTTAATATCTGTGCTGTGCTACATTTCACAACCTTCTTTCCTTAAACCTTCTTTTAAATAGCTGAAGAGGGCAAGGAGCTTAAGCGCTGAAAATAAAACTTCAGTGCCACTATCTGTAAATCGATTGCAGTCTGCCTAGTCGAGTCTTCGGATCTCAAATTTAATTCTTAATAATTGTAAGCGTAAATGACAGTCTTTTCCTAAAACTAACAAAAAAGCTACCGACCAAACAAACGTGCATACTAACAATGCTCAAATTAATATGTTTGTATTCAATCTCTGTCTCGAAATGCTCGTGGGTGACCTTAACCAAGCGCAAGCGTAAAAATGTAAGCGAAAAATGCATTGCAATTAGCCCTTCTTTTTCCGCACGGACTTCTACAAATTATATATTATTCTTGCACCATCTAGGAAAGTGGTATGCCTGCATGACGGCATGGAAAATACTAATCCAAATCTACTAACAAAAAAACTAATTAATTTGTCAGTAGTCAGTAACATGTCAGTACTAACATTGCACTCCTAAAGCTGATACACAATTTAATTTGCCACCACTACTTGACTACCAATTTTTCTCACATATACTACTTCATGCATTCCATTCAATTTTTCGGACACAAAAGAGTAAACTTGAAACAAATAAATATCTCATTAAAGTTAATGAAATTTCTCAGAAGAGATTATTCGGAACGGAAATACACTAGACACGGTAGTAAAATTAACGGAAACTTTTTTTTCTTCACAAACACTCACAGCCTTTTATCCATCAAGGTCACAAAGGAGCCTTCAGCATGCTCCCACTTTAGCAGTAGACGTTTCCATTAACACCTTCATGTAATTCCTAGACTCGCTTTTACTAATACAATCACAATCAATTTTTTAAATAATTTACCAAATCCACCACCTATCACTAAACCATTAACAATACCACTTCCCAATTATGTATTTAATTTTTTATAAAGATTCCCTGCAAAATTTATCACGGAATGACTTTTCTTTTGTGCTTATTAAAGCCAGGGACCACTTTGCCCGAGTCCAAAACCCAATCACAACCTCAACAACTGCAACCACCAATCTACACCATCACCACCCACATCTCTTGCACCACCACCTGCATCACCTCCACCCCCCACGGGTCTGAGAGCATTCCTAAGCAGAGCGGGGAAGAAGAGCGGCCACAGTCAAAGTCCCTTCTCGTCAGGCTCTTCCCACCTTCTCCAGAACGGCATAAAGCAAGAGAAACGCCGTCGCCGGGGTTGGGGGCTCACATCCAAGAGCAATAAGCCGGCGGGTGTGAGTCACCATCCCCTTCACCACTTAGGGCTAGGCGCCCGGCGGCCGCCAAGCGACCCCGCCCTCCAGTCAACATTTGCCGTTACACTTTTGGACGGAAAGGGTAACAGCAAAACGGCCGTGCTGAGACCTCGAACCGGATCCACCGGGGGAAACAACGCGGCACTCATTTTGGCAACGTACAAGTCCTCCGGCAGAGCCACAAGTTATAGTTCAGTGGACTCTGGCAAGTCCAACAATACGATAAGCAACAGTAGTTTGCAGGATATGGACGAGAGTGAGTACACGGGGGAGGAGCTCGCCGGCTACATGGCCGAGCTGAATCATAGTTTAGACTCGCCCAATAAAATCTAAGTTTTTTTTAGCAATTACCGTACAGATATTACTTTTAGATGTTAGTTAGAGCGAACTCTTTTTAAAGAAAGTCGCTAAGAAGAATCGTTGAAGTGTGAGCACTGGAAAAAATCCTCCGTTGTTCTGCTATCTATTTCCGGTCTGAACGGAAAAATACTGGTGGCGCCCACCTACATCTACGGCTAGTAGAGTTGGTTCTTACGACGATGACGACGATCGAGCTCCAGAATTTTTTTTTGTACTCCCCAGGAAAATATATGTACTCAAACTAGTCTCAAATACAAAAAAATATATATATTCGCTTCCTACCTCTGGGAAATTAGTGTAAATGTAAGATGTTCATCTTTTTAAAGTATTTTGCACAAGTTCAGTTTAATCCTCAGCGCTCTCGTACTGATTTTTTTTATATGGAATAGGTAACTAGCTTGTTCTTACATTTTAGTAATAATTGCATTTTACTGTGCAGCACAAATCCAAACAACCTAAGAGGTGTAAGCCCACCATTGTATAAATAGACATTTTTACGACGTTTAAATAAGTACGTATATAAAATATTTACATTGCCCTTTACATTGACTACCTAGTTTGTGAAAATGCTTTTTTGATTTTTTCAGTTAACAGTTTACAGTGGAGCACAAACTCATTCATAATTAATTATTATCAACTTCATGAGTAAGATTTTTAAAAAAATGCTGACAGTGAGGCTGCACAATTTATAACGATGCTAGTCTATTTATTCAGCTAATTTTATGTTGCTGTATTAACTAGGCTAACTTCACTCATCGTTAAAGTGGTAAGAAAGTAGGTAGGTATTTACTAAAAATGCGTTTACAGTTTCAGCATGTAATAGAAGATAATTAGAGTAAGTTAACTCTGTAGGAGAATAGATGGTATTAATATTAATATAAGTTGACTTCCGGTGCGCAAGAGTACGTACTTTCAATTTTTTTGGACTGGAACTGTCGGACTTTTCACAATATCGCTAAAAAAAACCTAGAATGATCACGGAAAGGGGAATCGCGGATGTGATAAGATAAAAAAAATTCTATTTATTACACAGTTCATATATTGTGCTGACAAAAAGCAGTAAACTTCTTTCTCCTCTCGGGAACCAAAAAGTAAAAAAAAATATTGGGAAACTTTCAAAGAAACTTAAAAGCTACAATTTTAAAGCGAGTAATAGTACGTCAATTTGCAAAAAAATGCGCGCTACATCTCTATACGAAAACGGAGCCGTCTCTGTATGTGAATTTTAGTAGTACTATTATTAACATAAATAATTTTTTAAAAATAAATGTTACAAACTTTAAGCCATGTTTTACGTGCAAGGCAAGCCAAACGAGTGGCAAAGCAAATTTTATTAAAGGAACTTGGTAAAAAACGAGACCTGCAGAGAAAGTACACATGTACCTAAAAAATGAAAGCGGTTTGGGTGGGAGAAGGTGATGAGGGTGATTACATAAAATCGGAACTAGACTCTTTTTTAAAGCTAATTAAACAGATAAAAAATATTGATGTAAAAATACAAAAAAAATAAATCATTCTTGTACTGTACTAGTTTGTAGAAAAATGAATATTTCTAGATAGATTTTGTGAAATGGTGTTCTCTATAAAAAAAATAGTTTACTGCTATGTAAT
>JAHZND010000706.1:0-23265 GCA_027744115.1 Acrocyrtus sp. NNG-2020 | reverse complement strand
GTGAGTGAGTAAGAGGTAAACCTGAAAAACTCTAAACAGATTGACAAGTTGACTTCATTAAAAAACGTTGGGAAAATGCAAGAGTGAGGAAGGGGCGTGTTTTCATGTCGATTTGTACCAACAAAAGAATCAATGCAAATGGGAATGACAACACTTCTCGGTAGATAATGTGAGGGAAGAGGTGAGATGAGTACTCGAATAACAATGTGTTTTTTATTGGAGGCGGCAGCAGCAGTAATAACGTGTTTCAGTTACATGTATCTGCCAACATTATGACAGTATTGTTCTTTGTTCGGTTGGATTGAATTACATTTATCGCATCATATCATATGTGGATGACAAGCCGAAAAAAACTGCTTTCCAGTGTAGGTTTCATCAGGTAGGTTGACGGGTTGGCCGGTTTAGGACATCGCAGTAAGATGAGCCTGCTTATTGTGCACATGAATGCATGAGTGTGGATTGCATTCAACAATGTCAAATTGGATTTTGAAAGCGTGGATGGATCCCAACTGTGTGTGTTTGCGTCTTGCGTACAGTGGAAGGGGAATGACAAAAGAGTTAATCAAAAATTGAAGGAATGAATGAAAATAGGGTTGGGAGGTAGATTGCAGATAGAGTGGACACCAAGGAAAGTGTTGTTATTATTAGAGCTTATTAGAAGAGGGGAAATATAGGTACGTTGAAGAACATAATAGGTACCCACAAGGCTCAGGATTTCAAACGGCATTATTTATTTACGGTAAGTAGATATGATATATCATTTCAAACAGCAGGTTCAGTCAGATCAATATATGCTGGTTTCATGGTTTTATTTCCAACGCTGCTCCAACGAGATGGTGAATTTTATTTGAGTGTTGCCGTTGCCGAAGGAGCAGTAGTAGTGCATTGCTATGATGTTTGCTTTACGCTTAACTTACAATTCTGGCATGGTCAAGCACTTATTTGACCTACAGCATGTGGGATGAGGATACTTAAGCAAGCGTAATAAATATGTGCTGTAGAGAAAAATTTGGTGGATTTTTCACCAAGTTTGTCACAGTACGTCAAGCTTTTCATTTCCTCTTGTTGACTCATGATGAAGGAAAGGACTAGCATACGAGGTAGGGAAAAGAGACTGACTGACATACGAGAATGCAAGTTTTTTATGTTGTGCTTCATGGACCTGCTGAAAGTCAAATTCAGGAGGAGGCACTACAGCTCGATGCACTTTTCATGTATTGAAATTGAAATGAGAGGAGAGAGGGTGGAAGACTCGTTAGAGATCGTGGGTTTGGGTTATATGAATCTGCTTGGGTAGGTCTTTCCTTGATTTGATTGTTACATCAGCACTTACACAACTGGTGGAAATGGCGAGGTAACAGATATTCTGCTGCGGATGTGCACACATGTGCCAATTTCAAGAATGATAAAATTCTTGAAAGTCAAAATCGTGTAATAAGTAATATGTCATCGGCATCATTTATTCCAGGGAGAAAATGCTTAAATTAGAACTAAATACAAAAATATACGAATGCTTTCGAGCCGATTTTTTTGTCTAGCTGAATATAAAAAATTGCCATCACCAAAAATACCAGGACAGACTGGGTTCAAGTGGGAGCAGAATAGTTCATGCAGTTGAAAAGGAGTTGAGGATATGCGGGAACAGAAATGTTAGATATATGGCATGGCTTAGCCACAATTAGGTAATTTTTGGAAGGGGAAAACTGATATAATTTTTATCTATTTTGATTTGACTTTATTAGGCACGCAGGGTTAAGGTTGAATTGCATAACAAGACAAGACTCATTTTCATGAAGGAAACGCTTCCGGATAGCAAATGACTGTCACGCTTGTTTTCCCAGTACAAACTAGAAACATTTCAAAACGACCCACGAGTATATTTTTCTTGGATAACGCAATCTTGGTTGTGGTAACAAAAAATGAACTGTCAAAGTTTAGTTTCACTTGCATTCTGTTCCACACAAAAAGACAGGGTATGACATTGCTGCAGCACATATTTATAGAATGCTATATTGAAAGATACAATGTACAATACTAGTCACCAGTTTCTTGTCTCCTTCCCTCAAAAACCACATATAGTCCATTTTTCTTTCGTGTACATTAGGGCTCATAAAAATAAGCAGATAGACCTAAAAAAACTGTGTGGGTATCGATGCGCACATCATCATTTCTGTTGTAATTTGAAACTGCTCATGTGGTTTAAAAAAGCAGATTAGAGTGACAGTTTTGCAGTTTGTGTAACTCAAACTTTGCTGGTCTCGTTTTTTCCCTTGTGCGCAAAAGGAAAAAAATGTGAGATTTTTGGATTTGAAAATGCTAGAGATGTCTAGGACTTTTATGCAAGATGGAGAGTATCCGTCTACCAAAAACACGATATTAGATGACACTTTCACGTACATAATTTGTCGATATCACATATTGTATGAAACATAAATATTATATCATGTTCGCTGTTTGCATCACAGAGAAGCAAAAGTTGTAGTTGTTTGAGAGAATAAGTTAGTGTGAGCTGCGCTAACAGTAAGCAATAATAATAATAATAGCAATGGCAATAATAGGAGTAGAGAACAAGAGTGGAGGAAGCATAAAGAAAAGGAGGGTTAGACGCGATATCCATAAACAACCTCCACGTAGTAGTAATGCTCGTACAGAAAGGAGCGGACGTAGTTTGTGGAGAGGAGAAGACGGGTATTTGCTGGGTTGACTTGATATGGTACTCTCGTGATAGTCGTGATGATGACGAAAGGATGGTGATAAAAAGTAGGAGAAGCGTTGTTTGTCTAATAATGGATCAGAGAAATGCTACACCATGATCTGAGGCAAAAAAAAAGAAGTAAGCCGCTGTGAATGGATACTAAAGGAGGCTGAAATGCATTCCTTGAAGGTAGGTGGGAAAAAATAATGGGAGGAATGGAAATGGTGTTGGTCTGGTATTATATAAATCACACTAAATCAAACTATCCAGAGAGAATATAGATCACCATTAAAAAAGCAGTTTACATGTGTGGCCAAGGCATAAATAGAGCAGAGTATAAAGGGGCAGACTAAGAGCAGGCAGTAAAATTTGGGAAGGCGGAATAAGATTCACATAAAGAAGAGAATATTGAAAGAGAGAAGATGGCTAGGAAGTAGGTACGGTAGGATAATAGTTATGTAGACACATGTGCAGCGTACTGGATGTGAATAAAAGCTACGTTGTTTGAAATTCTTTGCAAAATCTGGGCTATCCCGGTTACACTAGAAAACAATAATGATATAATGAACTATTATTGGGAAAATGTAGGAAGGAAGGTTGAGCAGTAAAAGTGATGTTGCTGTTGTGGGATAGCGATAGCGCGATTAATATAAATAGTTCAAAGATTTTGGATCATCTCTGGATGGGCTCTCAAGGAGAGGAAGTGGGATATATGATTTTTTCATTCGGATGGCCCATTTTCTTTACATAGTTTCGCAATAACCCTTAGACCATTGAATGTAATAAAGGACGATAAAATCTGGACGGATGAAATATAAGCTCGAACAAAAGTCGCTGTCACTCATGGCACGACCAAGGTGGGACGATAAGTAAACGTAATAATAAGAGTATCAGTAGACTTTAAGCTCCTTTTCTCAAGCTGCTGACGTTGATGAGATGAGCTTTTTCCTACACTTGAGGGGGGCGATATGACAGAGAAAAGTCAAAGTCAAAAAGCTGTGTAGCATGCATGGTGGCAATCTAATGTTAAATGCATCACTTTGGAAGACAGTAAATACCTGCTTATTCCTTCATTATTGATGTTGTAACAACGTATCATTTCTTCACATGATACAGATTTCTACTGCGGAGAACTTAAGTTGAGAATCCGTAGTTGTGTAGCTCAGAAAAAAAGGCAATTGCTGAAAAAAAGGGATTTCGTACCATTCTGGATTCGCGTCAAAAAGAAACAGTAACAGCAATATAATTTGAGAATTGCTTGGGTTTCATCATGTCGTTCATGAATGGTGGGGCACTCCAATCTCAACATTTTACCAAATCTTCCTCTTTGTTCGTGCTCATAATTTGTAATTTGTTTTAGATGAATTAGATGTTAAGGGCAGAAAAGGAGGCTTTAGAAAAAGAGAAGCTGCTGAGGTGCGTCTTTTTATGTTGGTGGAAGCGAAGAGAGAGTGAGAGAGAGAGAGGTGAAAGCAATTGCAATTACAGTACTAGTATTTGCACTACTTCGAAGAGAAGGAGAGAAATGAATCCGAGGAGAAAACTTTTTCCCTCTTTTCTTTTTTGTGCTGCTCTATACTAGCCCATTATTATTGCTTATGTACGACAAGGAAGTAAAGCTGCAGCTGCTGCTGCGAGCTGTCTACCCACCTACCTCATACATAAGTATAATCTAAATGCAAAAAGTTGGAGAAAGAAGGAGAATTTCAGTGGAATCGGAATCCGGTTAATGTAATTTTACTTGAGTACACGCTCCATTTTATTATTACTATTTTTTGTGGTGAGGCTGCTGGGTTAGTCTCTCGAAATGAAAGTTGGGGAAGAAGAAGGTTAGAAAAATATAGAAATGGATGTACGTGTTAAGTTGCGCCACGAAGAGGAAGAAATCGGAGATAGCATGGTCATGTTGGGTCGTATATAGATTTTTCCGGTGTGACTTGAGTTAGTACAAGAGAGAAACACCCTCCGTCTTTCTCTTTTTCCCTTTACGGTTTCCATTTTTCGATCCCTTTTCTCGCCCTCCTCTCCTCCTTCCTCGTTTTTTCCTGACTCTTGATCGTAACCTGATCTGAATTTTCAATTGAAGTTGTAAAGCCCCGGCTTATTCTCACTTGCCTTTTTTCTGATCATGTTTTTATTCATTCATGTGCCTATCTCTGCCTTTTGAAGGTATATTAGTGAGAGAAGAGTAGTATAATGGACTCGACTTATATCTATAAAGAGGAAGGAACAGAGCAGGAGTGTGTACTTGAAAGTCAGACAGAACAGCCAAAGCCACGTCCGCTCCGCTTTTTTTCTTTCCCACTCTGTCACTCGAATTCACTCTGCCACTAAGAAAAGTGTGATGTAATTTCGGGGAATTTTTGATGAATTCCCATTCCATTTCTGAAGCCCCATCAAAAGTTGCAGTCATGCATGCATGCATGCATATGGAGAAGGAAAAACTAAAACTTTTACTTGTACTCTCTCTTGTTTTCCTTTTTATAGCTATTTATGAGAGTAATGTGCATCCATATAGTATAATTCACATGAAAGATGGATGAATGCAAGTTCACATTTTTGCTTATTTTGCCTGCCTCAGTGAGCACTGAACAAATTCCGAATTTTCGGCATATGCTGCCTACCTACGCAGGTAGTTTACATCTTGAAAAAAAATCACGGTGACTTTAGTATCTATAGCTTACTCATATAATATTTGAAGCACTTTTCGGTAATAGTTTTTCCAGTGAGTAAGCGACATGCGTACCACACAGTGCCTTTATTTAAGTTAGTTGGCCCTATCTTGAGATTTGTGTTTCATCGCGTTAACTGCCATTTAAGAGTAATAACTAAAATACAATGCTCTTTAAAGTTGTAATTGACATTGAGGAATAGAATGGGCTTGGCTTGCGGGATTTTTTTTATTCAGGCCACCTTTCTAGACAAAATAGATTTTTTTACAATGATGGGGGACGAAAAAGAACTCACTTCTCTCATTCCTATCACATCCAATTTGTCTTTCGTATCAGTGGAAGACATCACGTCTCATTTTATACATGCCAAATACACACATTTTGCTTAAAGGGAAGAGAAATTGGAAAATGAAGCAACCTCTTACCCATGCCTATAGCTCTCATCTCTTGAAGTCTGCTTACCAGAATTGATTGAAGGAGTGGAATGGAAGACTACAGAGAAAAATATGTAAAAAAAAGGAATAAAAAATATAATGTTGGATAGAAAGGAAGGAATTGAAATTTGTTTAGTATTCAGACGATATCGTTCTGGCATTCGCATTCTCGCTTTTTCCCGTTTCATACCTTTATGTTTATTATTATTGCTGGTGATGATGATGCGATGTGCCCATATTCATTCATGCTCCATCCAATTCAACGCACTCCCTTTCTCAATACGGCACACCAATCACCAGGAGAAAAGAAGATGATTTTGGACAAAAAGATGGTTATTGACGCTGTGTGTGTACTGCTGGAAGAGAGCGGTTTGCGTTCGACTGCACTTAGCGGTTGTGCAAATATGTGAATGGGGTATTGGGTAGTAGTGGCAGAAAAATTATTTGAGGTGCATTCAGTAATGAAAAATTTTATGCTCACGAAAAGGAATGTGGGAGATGGCTGAGTGGTGCAGGAAATGAAATGGAACACGTGCGTAATTGCTTGCTGATACTAGTTAATATTGACTAAAGCAGGAAATGATGTAATTCACTGGAATGTAAACGTAGAAATAGGATAATGCTTTCTACACACGATGGAAATGTAGGAATGAAATTAATTTACACAAAAAAGTAGCATATTCCCTAATTTCATTTCGTGGTGAGTGAAGAAAAGAAAAGGTACCTACCTATGTAAGGATATCGATATGCTTGCTACTACTACTCTGCGCTTTGTTATCTGTCCAGTGAGGTGAGAAAGAGTTTCATATAAGAATTTTTTGGAGGAGACGGTGGGAGGTTGGCTGAATTAAGTTATTTGAATGGAGGAGAAAGTTTCAGGTTAAGAAAAGTTTTCGTAACCAAAATATTGCTGAGATGCAAAGTTTGACGTTATGAATAATGCTAATAATAAAAATTCAGGAAGAAAAAAGGGGCTGATGAAACGGGCGAGACTTCTGGAACTGGTTTACTGGAAAAGCTCTCCTCTGCTGCTGAATGTGGATGTAGTCAATACATTAGAACACCGGGAATCTTTTATGTGATCAGCTGCGGCAGTTGCTGTGAAACTAGGCAGAAGTTTAGTTCATTTTGTTACTGTCAACAGTTCTCATTTTTATTCGGATTCGGCATACCTTCTCTGAAAGTATTATACAATTAACTGGAGTGGAGAGGCTCTGTTGTGGTGGAAGGCGAAGGTTGATGCAAATAGGAGAAATAGAAATCGACTTTGAGAATAGTAACGCAGATTTTTAAACTGGATGTGCCTAGTTGTATTATGGTTATGATTGAAAAAACGGGGAAATCGACGCGAGCATTTTTATTCCTGTCGAATAAAAGAACTTTAGCAGGGAGAGATTGTAGCTGGGGTAAACGAAAATAGAGGTAGGAGAAGCAAGAATAATGTCACTTTAAGATAGCAGGGAGAGATTGTAGCTGGGGTAAACGAAAATAGAGGTAGGAGAAGCAAGAATAATGTCACTTTAAGAAAGTATGATAATTTTGCCTGCATTTTCTATTTCCCGTCAACCCGTCTGAGAAAGAGGCTAAATGCGCGGATGCATTATTCTAGTCTCTAGTGCATATGCCACTCTCCAAGCAAAGTGTTCTGTTGTGTTTTGTGATGTACGACAGACTGGCGGTAGTAATGATGATGGCTGTTTCAACTTGACGGGAGAAGAAACAGAGCAGGGACGGAAATAAATTCTTGTTGAATTCAGAAGTAAGGAAGGGATTTGTGAGGGATGGAATAAGCTAAAAAAAATCCTGAGAAAACATTTATGCACATTGTTTGTGGGCATAAATGTGCAGAAGGGAAAGTAATACTTTAAAAGTTATTTACCGAAATTCAAAAAAAGAGCATAGCATATATGTAGTGTAGGGATACTGGGGTGTTCGGGGTAGTGAAAGAATTCTTTAAAATCCATTAAGGTCTTTGCATGATAAGCACATTCCTGGATTTCTTTTCGCCTAAAAGTTAAGTAAATTTGGAGTTAGGATAGAACATTTCGATTCGAACTTTCCACTCAATGATATATTGCGCTGAAAATGTATTCATGGGAAAGAAAGGGAAAGCAAAAGTTTCCAAAATTTTTTTAGATAGCTTTTGCGATCAAATTCTCAATCGTCGAGATGTCGCCTTTCATCCATCATTGTATTCTCCACGACCGGAGCGGAGAAATCGTGAATTTTCTTGTGATCTTTTTGTCTTGTGATTTGAAACGCGTTTGTATGTATCGGCGAGACTAAACGCGTGATAGAAGAGAAACTATCGACGACGCAATGTCGTTACACACTTTGGAGTAATCTAAGTGTTCAGGGTAGGAATAAAGTTGAAGCTATCGGGAACCAAAATCGCTATCACTTGAATGTTGAAGGATAGGGTTGGATTACTTTCGTTGAAGATAAGGGGAAACACTGTTGCTCTTTTGAACTCTTTCTCCTTTTTATGTGTCAGCTATGATTTCTGAAGGGATTGATCTTTTTTGCGTTTTGATTTCCGATCTGATGTCGCGCTGGTGAAGACAGTTTTAATGAAATCTGAAGGTGAAGGTTCTTATCTAAACAAGTTCAGCTAGCTAGCTAGGTACATCTAGGTACATATACTGGAAAATCAAAAGGATGAGCGGGAGCATAAAAATACTGAAATGGCAACATTTCAAGATGACGCATTTCCCTTCGTATGATAATTTGAACACATTAAGTATAAAAACATGTATGTGCATGGGCATATGATAAAGAAGTGTATTGATTGAACCTGGATCGTATCCAGTGGATTGAGAGAGGCTGAAAAATGGTAAAACAGATAGTGAAAAAATAAATATTTTAGAAGACAATGCTTTTCTGCTTTTCAAAAAATAGAACAACTTTTTTTATTTGAGTGGGTTTAGTTGACGTAGAGCTCTGGAGCTAGTTTCAAGCTAGGGCGACAAATGCCAAGAGGAAATGTTTAAGGATCGGATCTGCTGTGTGGAGGTATTTTTCCTCCTTTTTTCCTGCTGTGTGCATGCTGAAAGTTGCATATATATCTGTAACCATTCTCCTGCTCTCTCTCTCTCTCTCAAGGTTACGATGATATCGTCAAGTGAAATTGGGAGAGAAGATGAGAAGTACGAGAACGTACTAGTTTAGCATTTCTCCAAAGACTCGTATTATTCTGTGGCCCTGCTCTGCTCACTACTTTTTTGTGAGGGAAGCGAGAGGGGAAAACGGAAATTTTCCGCCTAATGTGCATGGAAGTTGGAGTGGAGTGAGATATGAGGATGGAGTTGCAGTTGTTTTGTTGCGTTAATGTAGAAAGAGTGTAAAAGTTATGGGTACATATAGGAAATAAATGGATATGCGTATAGGCATTTTCTCTCTGCTGGAAAAATGGCTGTGGCAACAGCAGCTTCGGAAATAATAATATTGCTGGAGAGAAAGAGAAATAGGAAAAGATGCTTTTGCCTTATTTTTACAGTTGCTGTATTATCGTATCACATCGCCTTTTCCTCACACTTTCGTAGTGTACTTCTTCTCTGTTCTCGGAAAGTTTTTCCTGATATATTTATCTTTTTTTTGTTGAGCGGATTGTGCTAAAGATATTTCCTGTCTTGCTCTGTTCTCTTTTTTAAATTGCAAAAATACCTGAGGCTATGCACACTCGGGTATGTGTAGTAATAAAAGTGGAAAAAGGGCGAGAAAATAATAAGCATAAGACACAGAATTGGCCAGGTCTTTGAATGGGAAATAAAGTGAAAATGCTTCTGGTCTTGCTGGTGAAAGGGAAAAAAGGAGAAAAGTTTCGTTGTGTGAGAAAAAAGATCTCATGTGGCTCTTATATAGTCACTTATGCTTTTCCTCTCGCTTCTTCAATTTTAACCTTTCAGACTGATGATGACGAGAAAGGGAAGAAGAGAGTATAAGGTGGAGGCACAAGCACAAAAATGTGTGCATGGGGTTTTGGATATGCTGGTCATATATGAGTCTCTCGCTACCTGCATCTCCTTTTGATTCTTATGTGATATGCAGTGAAGCATCTCGAAAACTTTTTTTTGTACTTGCTTGCACACACGAGAAAAAAAGCGATTTACTGCCGTGGCCACACAGTGGTAAAAAATAAGCATTTTTTCTAACTTTACTCTCTCTGTCTGAGTGAGCAGTGTGTAAAAAAGGTAGATGTTTGCTTAAGATGGACGTGTGTGTGTTGTGTCCGTTTAAGTCTTTTAGTTTTAGTATTCTTCTATTCTATCCAACTATTTCCAGAACAAGAAGTTGATCTCATCACCATCATCCTTTCCGAGACGGGTGGTGTTCTGCTTGTTTGACCGAAAATTCGGAAAGTTCTGGTTGACTGAGTTAGGGAGATATGTGTGTTGTGTTTGAATGGGTGTTGAACAAGTTTAACTAGTGTACGTACACTGGGAAGTAGAAAAGGAGGAAAAACGGAGCGTATGCAGGAGATGATGATGTCTAGTTCCCGATCTGATGATTGTAAAAATTGCACAGAACTAAAGTTGATGATGACGATGCTGCTCCTGATTGTAATGCCTATTGTGTAGATGGTAACCAAAAAGATGGTAATTTTATTCCTGACGGTTGGAGGAGTTTTCCTCTGTTGATTTCCTTCTCTCACTCTCGCGTTCTGCCGCTTACTTTTTTCCCTCAAACTTGTAATGGACGGACAGGGCAGAGAAATACATATTAAGCGAGCGAGTGCGCGAGTTTTAGTTGTGTGCCTATATTTACCTTCAAAGTTTTATAGTTCTAAGTTACCCACTCGTTCCATCTCCGTCCATTTCTGTTAAGGAATTTTGTATAAAAGTTGAGAAAGAGCGGATAGGAGAGTTGAGAGTTTAAGAAGAGGAAGTGGTAAGCCTGGAAAGTGTATTGAACACTTTCCCCTTGTAATGTTTATTGTGAGAGGAAGAAAGTGCGCCTGTTATTGCTTGTTTGGTTGTAGGTCGTTGATTTTAGGTAGATAGAAATGGGTTGCCCTCGCTCTCTTCAGTGAAACTTAACCTTTACCGGAATGAAATGGAGGAGGATGTTGTCATAACCCTGTAGTCGAGGGGGAATGAATGAAAGCAGGCAATTGGAAGGGAATGATGCTCTGGTTGATCGCATCTTGAGAATAATGATAACGACAATGCCGCCATGTTATAAGTACTGGTTCGTACTGCTGTTGGTGCAATTGCGTTGTATGTTAAACAGATGAAAATTCCTAGAGCGGCAATTGTTCGTAGCGGAGAAAACGTTACAGCCAAAATATGTAGTAAATTGCCCCTTCTCGCGTTTTCGTACAGTTTATTCTGTAAAAGTTGAGGAATATTTGTTTAGCATTTTAAACTCTGCTGGAAGTTGAGCAAAGTTCAAATGAAGTTATGTTGCTGCTCACTGGCTATTTAGGAGTAAAGAGTGAGAAGTGATATGGGATACTCTCACAGTCGTAAAATAATAAAACGAAATAAATTGTGGCATTTTAAGACTGAGAATCTTACTCAAATTTAACTTTGTACTGGTCGGTACTGTTGCAAGAAGGCCAAGTGAAAGCTGATGTTGATAATGTGTAGAAGAAGTAAATTGTTACTGCTTTCGCAAGTTGAAAATCTTTTATGTGGGTATTTATAATTGGAGTTTTAAATTGGTCCATTTGCGATGAAATCGCTAAAACCATTTAATATATATTCTCTTGAGTTCTTATATTGTTCTTATATTGTTATTTTTTGGAGTTTTAGAAATGCATGACTTTTCTGCGTGTCCAGCTCAGGATGTTTTAATGTAGTTGTGTTGTGTGGCTAATAAGCTACAGCAAACGAAGTCAATTTTGTCCTTGTAAATGAGTTACTGCGCTGTGAGGGACTGCACATCACTCCATTTTTATTTTCTTAACTTTAATTGGAGCGGACAAGGACGAGGAGGGTGCAACTCTAAAATATTTTTTAATTAGCTGACAGGGCAAATCAAGAGAAATGGCAGAGGTAGCTTTTTCTGCTTGTGTTAAATTATCCTGGTTTAATTCTTGACTTCAATTTCGGGAGGGAAAGTTAGCACGTTTCTCCCATGTCAGATTTTTTCGCAGGAAGCAGGAGACAGGAAGAAAAAGTGGTTAGCACGTACTACATAGAAGGAGTTGGAGTTGGGGACTTGCGAGCTGGGTTGTGTTACAGACATGATAATATTTTATTTTTGGAGGGAGGTACGAACGACAAGAAAGTAAGGGATCGTTGTCGTGAGTGAGGTAATTAGTTTGTAGGATTTGATTTATGGGCACCTTGTGAAATGTAATGCGTCTTTTACCGAATATTTTCGGGCACGGACTGGGAGGGAGTGAGCAAAAGTAGAGGAAAAGTTAGGGTTACATTTTAATTAGTGCAAATATGATTGGGATGCATGGAAAGTTTGTAGCACTCTCGCCGAAAAAGTTTGTGTTGACTGCTTTGGTTTTTGTATTCCGCACACATTATGAGCGTTGATGAGCCTGATATAAACTGGATGTGGCGCTCGGAGAGAATCCATTTTTTAAATGTAGGTAGAAAAAAAGCTGACTAACTAACTCCCTTGCCACTACGATGAATGAAAAATTGGAGGATGGGAAAGTCTGCCGAGCTGGAAAAGTCATATGGCTGTAAGCTGTGTGATGTGATGAATTTTTAAAGAATAGTGTAATGCAAACTGTGGCAATTCAAATGAATTCTTAACGTTGTTGCTAAAAAGTTGGCTAAGACTACCTCCGAGCATTCTAGAAGAGGGGAGATTATTGTTTGGTGATGCATGATGATGTGGATATGTTGATGCTGAATCTCATTATGCAACTTTAAGTAAAATGTAATGTAAGTCGAGAGAGCCATGATGAGGAGAAGGTTGATGATGATGACTATGGAGCAAATGTTCCATTGCAGAGTGGATTTGCATTATTATTCAGAATGCGTTTCGCATTCCTACTGAAATCCCATTCTATTTTAAGAAACGAACAAGAAACTATGCAACTGGTAAGCTGTAAACTTCACGTAAAATGTACAAGCGTATACTACAGCACAGCGTATAGTAATAGCAAGGTTGGAAAGTGCTGCATAAATGATGATAACACACAGACTCGTGCTGTGTAGCTCTGCCATGCTTACGATACATTCATTTATGTTCATTGACTTAGCTTATTATGAAGCTAATCGTAAAAGTAGTACGGAAAGTACCTTACAGGTGCAATATTAATTCCAGGAACTATCCCATGGCGAGCTTAAATAGGTGTTTTTGGTGAGCAGACTCCATTATATGGTTACTTCACTATAGTTTTGACGAGGTGCAGGGATGCTGATGGGTCAAAGCATTAACTATTTTTGCTGATGATGCAATGAAAATATTAATGACCTGAATGGCGATGAGATGCTGTAGGAGCTGTGAGCATTTTTCACCATTTCAAAATCCACTATAGCTTACCTTTTCTCACACGTAATTTATCATTAGAGGAGTGCCTCTCCTCTCTCCCTCACTCTCACTCAGAACGATGAAGCTCTTGGAAAATGACTTGTCTCATGCCTCTAATGACAGTAGCAGTAAATTGTAGAGGTGGCAAAGAACAGAAGAATGGAGTAATTGTGAGGACGAAAATGTGCTTGTGAATGGGTTGGTTTGAGGCGAGTATGAAAATAAAAACGGAGGGCAAACTGCTTTGTTACAATCACGCTGCACATTTTGAATAGCTAATTTCCACCGAGTTGAATGCATTATGGTGATAAAAAATTGCTTTGTTTATTTATTACACGTACTAAGTCTGGCTGCTTTTGAGACGACACGACACTACAATAATATCATTTGAAAGCGTTGCTTACGGAGTCTCGTAAGAGATTCCATTGCTGCGTATGGAGGGAGATTTTCGGCATTAGCATATCTTAAGATGTCCTCCAGCCCAAAGAGAACATTGTTATTACCTGACACGTTTTATTGCGACTGCAATTCTCGGCTTTGACTTTTCAATTTTGAAATGATGATAATGATAATAAACAAAAAATGTTTGACTTCCCATTGAATTGCTGAATCCATACATCACATTAAAGTTAAGTGAGTTTGGCGTGACGTTACAATTACAATATAATACAGCACTTGGTTATTGCAGTGGACAGATCGGCTATCTTTTTTGACAGGTCAGGCATAATGTGGTTTCCTAATATGGAAAAAAATGTTTTTTTTCTTTGGGGGTAAGTAGGAGTACTAATTATGCAATTATTTTTCTGTTAATAAGCGTATAGCTGAGGTTGCGGAATAAAAAAGAAAAGAAAAAGAATCCGCTGTCAAAAATTGGAAGGCGTCATCCATAAATTACACGTTAATATTGAATTTTTTATGGGGAGACGTCCCACTTTTCTAACAGAAAATCCAGCAAGGCTCTCTCTACCCCAATGGAAAATGTATGTTTGTTTTCCTTGAAGTGGAAAAGTTGACAGGGACTTTTAAAAGAAGTGAGATTGTGAGGTATGATAGCTTACATGGAGCTGAAGTGGTCTTTAAATAAAAGTGATCCGAGAGGTAAATGATAAAAGCCTTCAACTTTCAGCTAGCCTTGAGCTGCATTTTGAAAAAAATAGCTATGCTGTAAGGCCGCCTCTCTCTCTATGATATAACCAATTTATCTCTAAAATAGAATCTCAAGTGCGTACTCTACCTCACAAGGGTTTCAATAGAATGATGATGCTTATCGCTCCCTTCTTAAGTTGATAGGTAGCTTGTATGGGATTAAAAAACAGAAAAATATACACGAGCTTTCAAAGTTTACCGAAGACGAAATACAATCTAAATAGATGTTTTTGATGTAGAAAGGTGTTCCAACTTGAATTCTACTTTGTACTCAAAAGAGCTAACTTTTGTTCTCGCCATTCATTCATTTTCTGGTCTTCCTCGTGTGCTTGCTCATGCTCATCTTGTGTGCTCCGGTGTTTAAGCAACAGCTTAATCACGTAATAAATTGGTAAGGAAGGAAAAGGTTATCCTCGGTGTTATGCTGAGGAGAAGGGTAAATGGTCTTGAATTTATAATTGAGCGTCTTGCCGCTGCCTCTCTTGAATACCTCGTGTCTCTCTACTACAAGTATGTAGCTTGTTCACAAGTTTTCTTTGATTTTTTTTAAAAGTTGGCGTATGTATGGCGAGTTTGGTTAGTTGCCTAAATTTTTTGATATCTTAATTGAATGACAGAGGAGAAAAAGATAAGATGAAACAATAGAGCATTTTATTGTTGTTTGGGAGTGCGTATAGGGACGAAGACGTAAAAGGCATGCGAGCGCAGCAGTCATGAAATGCATGATCCAACTTTTATTTGGGTGAATAATTAATTGCGTGTCAGGCTTGAATAAATAAACATTAAAAGAGATGAGAAGCAGGAAGACGAGAGACAAGAGGAGGAATTGAAAAACTTTTATTTTCGAAAATGTGTTTGCGTTAGCATTTTTACGTTGCAGAATGGAGGACTGTAATAACCGTTCTGAAAATAAGACTGGCAACGAGTATTATTTATGCATGATAGTGAGAAGGAGTTGACTAGGAAAAGCTGCTTTCTTTTACATACAGGAATTTGTAGCTAGCTCTTGGAGCAAGCAGGAGAAAAGGATTTAATTAAGAGGAGGGTTTTTTCATAATGCTGAGTAATTTGAAGACTCATTCAACATTCAACACAATTGGTGAAAATGCTGCTTGAAAATTGCGCGCATTCTTTACCTACGTGTGTGGAGGAATGTATGGAGTATTTTTTAAAGTAATATGGATATGAGTGTATATGAAGCACATTTATAAGTTCCCTGGGCGGGTGGATAATAATAGTGCAGATGCTGGAGGACTCGTTGTAAATAAAGTATTCAATTTTGTCCTGCAATTTTAAGAAGTTGATTGAATGTAATTGGTTAAATTATTCAGGTAATGAGGCTTCTTTTTTGATCAGCGCTAGCGACAAATGCCAACTGGCAAGTTTTGAAGATACTCCCAGTACATTAGATCTATTATAGTTGAATAAGATCCGGCAGAGGAATTATGTTGGAGGAAGGGCTAGCAGAGAGGAGCGTTTACACTTGGTGGTAAAAGGAGAGGAGGAGATGGGGAGGAAAGTAGACTAGAATAACAAAAACCGGAATCTCATTAAGTGAAACTGGTGCGTTGTGTGATATGCTACTACTGTTGCTGTTATTAAGATAAAGATGGTATGTTTCCTTTATTGTAATTTTTTTGGCTCTTTCATGGCACACCCGCTGCCACTACTGTCTCCATACAAGACCAGATCAGGAGGAGGATGATGCTTGGGATCATCCACTTTTCAGTGCATTTGCCGTGTGCCTTTCTCTTCCGATGTTATTGTTTTCACAGCGAGTGAAGAGAATATGAATGATCCTATGGCGCTGCTCTGACTTCACTTTCTTAAAGCTTTAATATAATGCGACTCTCATAGTTTCGTTTTCTGTGTGAAAATGTGAGTGGCACCCGGGTGGGCTTTTAAAAGTCTTTTCTGTACCAAAGAGATTTTCTTTGTCGGATTGAAAAAAAGAGAAAATTTTGTTCGTATTTGCTTGTGGCGGTGAAACTATTACTAAGCTTATGTGAAATGTTAGAAGGGAATTTTCAGAAAATCGGTTAAAATCACCGGGAAGTCCGGGAAAGAGAGAAAGGGAGAAGAACCGTGCCGTGTTGCAATTTACACGAAAAGGGAAAGCGATGAGACGTGTGTGGTGGGAAGGGAAGGCGTGATCTCGTGCTGTGCTGGTGGACAGCTTTAGCGAGCAAAACAAAATGAAATAAAAAAAGTAAAGTTGGGAGAAGGGAAAGCATTTAAGTCGAATATAAAGGTGGTGCTAGTCCACTCAGGTGTGTTTGTGTATGTTTATGTTGTCGAGTAGCACTAACACAGTGCAACTTCAAAAAGCATACTGATAAAGTTTTTTTCTAGGTTTAATAACGATTCAGTTACTCCACTTGCGAGAAAATGAACTGACATGGATTGCACTGTGTGCAAGTAGTACGGAACACACTGGTAAATCTATTTAGGGCTGTGCTTCAGTAGACGGCTGCTGTCTCAATTAAAAAAGGAGGATTTCTTACTTGCGTCAATAGTGTATTTTATTGTTTGCCTCATGCTGTGCAACCGGAAATTGCATACCTACCCTTCTTCCCGTGTGTCTCGCTCACACTATAACATTTTTGTTGTCGTAGATTAGATGAGCTGATGATGCAATACATGCTATGCTTTGGCTGACTGACAGACGACGCCAAATGAGAAAGACAATTTGGTGATTTGGCTTGACTTGAGCTCACATAAATTGCCGTGTTTGTTGTACATGAAAAAGAGATAAAAGAGGGTTCGGTTCGTTGTTTGTTTTGGGTGAAGATGGATTATGTTTTTATTTGAGGTATGCATATGACGCGGCGTGTGTGCGCATGCAGTTTTTTTGCTATATCTATAATGCCCTCTCTTTGTATGCAATCCTTGTATTTGTACTGTTTTTGGGTGTGGAGGATGGAGTGGCAGTGAAGTTTTCGGAGGCAAACTCGAGAGCAAAGATAAGATACTTGTGTAATGTTATGTGATAGTAAAATCGGCGGTTTCATTGTTTGTTGGTGTTACATGTTTTCGATGCATTATTGGATTTGCTTCTGGTAGTAGTAGTGGAGGTAATAATAGTTCTTTAAATTATATTGTCACTGCAGAATGATGGAAAAGGGAGACTTGCTTGCATTATTACTGAACATAGGTATTGCATAACAACTTCTCCGTCACGTTCCTGTCTGGAAGTTTGAGGGCTGTTTTCATAAGCTGAAAGTGTAGCTCGTATACGATTTGATTGCGTTTTTGGGTTCGTGCTTGGGACACTGAAAAAGAAATGAAATGCGGTGATGCGATGATCGCATTACAGGAAAAAGTGGGGGGAAATAGAGCTTGTCAAAACGTTTTTTTTTGCTTAGACGGGTAGCTAAAAAAGTGGCCAAAGCTTAGAAAAACAAAAGAAAGCAAACTGGAACTTTCTGCGATCCCTTACCGACCCCATATAAAGTGAATTAAAAGGAATGGCTATCTCTTTCAGTGTACTTTGCAATTTAAAAAGAGCTCTTTGCCTTTCTTTGAAATTGCAACTTTATGCAAAATTCGCAAAGTTTTTACTGGGTGTAATTGAATTGAGTTTGCATTATTTAGGATTACGGTTTAGCATGAGTGGAGTTTTTACTATTTGGGTGCATGGTGCAATAGTGCATACCACCGTTATTTATTATTACGTATTAAATTTCCAGCGGGACTCGGGAAAGCTAAAAAGCATGAAATGGCATGTAGCGTGAAAGGAGATGAAGCTCGTTTGTTCTTTTTTTGTTTTCGACTCTCGAAACGGAACAGCGAAAGCATTCTCTGAGAGTTGAAAGTATAGCACCACACCGTGCAGCAATAAACGAATTTGCTCTTTGCTGATGAGGGCGTGCTATACATTCTCGACATGAGTTTCGCACATTTTTTTCGTATAAACTTGCGCATATCTGAAATGTAGAGGACTGGAGGAATATAACTTTGGGCCTGATGAACTGATGACATGCGTTATTAAAGCGAGTTCTATGGCTTAAAATATATAACAAGTGCAACACGGCACAGTACCAGGAAGCATTATCCCAGTTCATGCATAATTGGTTTTCAGGGAAAGGCATTTGCTGTAGATATTCCATTAGCAGTGGACATGAAGAGACGCTTCAAGTTAAGAAAACGAAAGAAGTTAGGCTGGATTTGGTTTCAAAGAAATATGTATCGATTCCTATTTTTAGCGTTCTGCCAAAATGTTGGAGCTGGTTACGGTGTCTGAATGATTAAAGGGCAACAGGAGCTCCTTATGCGCTGTCTTCACCTTCTCGGCTAATTGTGAATAGTTTTTTGTGTTGCTTTTAACTTTTATGCTCGTGCCATTAATGGAATGATTTTGAAGAAAAGACCCACCGCAGTAAACAGATTGATGAAAGATACAGTACAAATGCTGAAAGTGCACCGACTGAAAAGTGAAAAGGGTTTGTCATATCAAGAGAAATATATCACATACCTAACTTGACGGAAAGTTATTTGTTATTCACTCCGCTCTCGTCGGCTCCGGCGCTCGTACCTAAAAGTGTACGTTTCCATTTCTTTTCGGCTTGGGGATTTTGGAAAGGATATAGATGTGATGTACTGAATACGCTTTTTTATTCCATTTTTAGTAAGCTGCGGATTAGAGAAGTGTATGATCCCATTACAGCAGATTTGTTTCTCTGCTCAGAGACGTATGCATGCATTCGGTGGAAGCCTGGGCTAATCAGAGCTGCGTTGCTACCACAGTCGTCACCTCCTTTTTTTCGTTGTACCGAGAAGTGCGTTCTACTCCATATGCTGTGTATTCACTGCGAAAGTAAAACGGAGTCATCCCTTTTTCTAATTTGTGTATCTTTTCTCTTTGTAAATGGAAAGAGGAACGCGTTTTTGTTACTTTCATTTTATTATCGTACTTTCCTGGCTGTAAATGTCAGAGAATTCACAGCTGGTTATGGAACAGAGTCCGCATTGCATGAGAGCCTATATACTGCTTTATACATTTAAGACGGTGCTGCAACGGTTTTAATGTTTTATCTGTCCGTCTGGAAAATGAAGACGGTAAAAGTCAGGGAAAAAAGAAAAAAAATTGAATGAGGTGGCTTGAGACTTGTAGAAAATGGGATGCTTTAGAAGTAAGGGCTAAAACTAACTGGTTTCTGGTTTCCCTTTTTTTCTGCTTCTGCACCTTTATTAGTTGGAAATGAAGGAGGAGACTGTTATATGTAGCGCTCTGCGTGCGCCGTACAGTGAAAATGGCTCAAGTTGGCTCAACTACCTTTTGATTTATTTCATTTTGTGTAGCGCCATTTCACCAGACAATATATAACGAGGTGGGATGCCTTCCATCTATATGGGACTTGATGAGATGACGTTTACCAGAAAATGCCTCATGTGTTCATGGGGAATACGTGATTAAGGGGGAAAAGTTTGTTAGAAAAAATTAACACATACAGCATTAAGGGCTAAATGTATAGTACTCTATTGATGTAATTAAGGAAAGATTACTTCTTTGCTGGCGAAAAAGTCCTCATTTAAAAATAAAAAAGGGGAACGAGAAAAGTGCTATTTTGGGATTCATTCTTTGCTGGTGTAAACCTAGTAGTGGTATATGGGGAGGTGAATGGGCATTAAAAGGGGCGTATGATGTAATGAAATTGCATTGATGATATTGATATTACGTACTGTTATGAGGTGAAATGAATGAAAGTTGTTGTAACGGCAATTTTTGAAGTTAGATAGCGGGCATTTTTCGGGCTCTCTCCCTTTCACAAATGAAATCAAGAGGGGCAATGTATATATGTATTATAAAAGAAAGCGATTGTTTGTAATTTAACGATGTAAATTGAGCTGAGTGAGTGATATTAAGCGGGGATGTTAAGGAAAGGTGCGCTTCGTGTGCTCTCTGGTTATTATGGGAGAGTGGATTTTTATTATTTTCGAGGATCGGCGGAGATGGAGAAGGTGGAAGAGGTGATAGTCGTATCCCGCTGTATACCATTGCCTGACACATTAAGATGGCATGAGAGTATGCGATGATCGTAAAGTTTGGTCTGCCGCCCTTTGGGAATGAAAGTTGGAGTAGATTGGTTTCTGGTGTAGGACAGACTAATAACGTAAAAAATAGAAAGTCTGTAAGAAGCACACAAAGAAGTAAAAAAAAGTATATTTAAGAGAAGAAAAAAAGTGAAAGAGGACTAGGGAGGGAGGAAGTTGGACAAGAAAGGGTCTATAAAAGAAGATCATTGACAGTGAAAAAACCTGTGGGCTGCATTAGATATTTGGGAAACGGATAGAGAAGAGGGGCTAGAGAGAGATGGTCATGGATCTGATGTATATCTAGCTATGAGCTTTTTTATATACGGAAAGGTAGGACAACTCGGAAAAAGTAGGGAGGTTTTTCTCCAGTAGCAAGTGGGTCCTATGTGTGCGGATGGATTGGGATAGTTTTCAATTTTTAGGGATAAAGGAGGAAATATGATGGTGAACTTGTCAGTTTGCAAGAGAGAGGATTACAGAAAACTATTTCTTATTCTGATTATTACTGCAGAAGCACATTCTTGAAAAAATAAAAGTGATAGAGTGATATGCCCCTGTACCAAAACAGCAGTAATTTCGAAGGACGCTCGGCTCTCTTCCTCTTGTTTTTAGTACAGAGAAAATTGTAACTTGCACTAGCTCTGTGTTGGGCTTTAGGTGGGATACATATGATACATTCGGAGAGAGCGTAATGGATAGTGAAAGGATGGAAAGAAGGGCGACGGCGACCATCATTTGGGTTGTTGCACTAGCTGCCATCAAACATAGACAGGCAGGTTATATCCCGATTCCAGTGGCCCCTTGTGGGCAATTTAATGAGGAGGGTTAACTCCTATAGACGCTACAATATGGGAAAAAGGGCACATGAGGAGGAGAGTGAGTCAAAAAAGAATTGAAAGAGAACTGGATATGGCTTCAGAAACTCACATGAAAATGCATCATTACGTTTAGGACGCACCTTTCGTTCCAAAAGTTTATACTTTTTCAAAGGAATTTTTCGTTTTCTCCAAGTTTCCAATGAAATGGCTGTTGCGTGCCTTGCTGAAGTTTTCCTCACAAGGGAAACTTTGAACTAGGAGTTTAATTTAGCATAGAAGAAAGATATCGCAGACATTCTGAGGAATATAAAGGAGCTCGAAAATTTGTGAAGGGATCTTGCATGTGTATAAAAATGTACTTTCACCACAAGTTTTAAAACGTCGCATATGAACAACGTTTTTCTGAAAATGATAAGAATGAAAGCTAAAATATCAGAAGAAGGAGCTGCATTTGAAGACATTTTAATCTTTTTTGGATGATGCCTACGCATTATGTCGTATTGCCAAATCCTTACGATACGCTCGTGCAAAACAATTATGCCAAGCAAATAGTGCTTGGTTCCTCTTTAGAATAATAATACCTACGGTGAGCTAGAAACTGCCAAAAATCAGATTGGAGATTGGTGTCTGCTCTGCTGAGTCATTTCTTTTAGTTACCTATAGTGCAATAAGGCGTAGTCGTTATTGATTCTTTGTACAGCACCCATTTTATATTTTTTATTGCCGTTGTTCAGTGGAAAGGAGCGTTTTTTGTGACATGTTTAAGTAGACAATTTTTATTGCTGTTTTAGAAAAACATTGGACTGACATTAGCACCGCGCTTAATGCCTCTCGGCTGGCCCCCAAACTCATCAACATGATATAGAGCTTGAAGTGGATTACCCTAGTGCATGCACAATTCGAGGCATTTATTTTCACGGGAGTAAGTGACGCATGGAGAAACGCTATTTTGTTGAGTGTGTATAGTCCGCTATTACTTTTTTTGGATAGGAGCGGGGATAATTAAGAGCAAGGGAACAGTTTTGTTGAGGAACGGAGTAGGATTCGAAATTAAATAAGATGCTTACAGAGTAAACACGTGGTAGTAGTATAGATTTGCTAGATTTGCTGTGGGAGAGGGAGGAATCAAGAAGACAGATTGGTTACGATCGCAATTTATGTGAGATGGCATGTACACTTTTAAAAGTGGGTAATGTCTCCCGACTACCCCCTTCTTATTGCTTTATTTTTGAAAGCAATAATATTCCCTCTCGGTATAGGTTTGCTTACTCAGCTGTACTACGTATTTATAACAAGACTTGTTCTCTTCTTGTCAGGACTCGGGAGTGAAATATGTATACCTACTCGAGAATAATTTTTCAGCTATTAAAAGTTTACAAGTACGCAGGTGGCTTGTTGTGTTTTGGAGTGCGTTAAAGAGGGAAGGAGACTTTAAATCAATTCATATATTTTGGCAGTCAGTTCTAGTCGGCGGTTGACTTGTGTATTTTTTGAAAATGTTTATGCTTTAGATACATATACGTTGAATAAAAAAGGGAGTCTGGCAATAGTTTAACGGTAGCGTTTTATGAAAAGTCGGAAAAACCAGGTTGGTCTGTGCGGTGCACGACACGTTCGGATATCTTGAAATTGTCCGCGGTTGCGTATATATGCAAACGTTTTATGACATTTTATAGCCCACTCTCATTGCATAAATGAAATATGATTATGAATCGTTGGAAATGCTAACCTGTGCCTGCAGATATTTGTTGGGCCTTATAAAATTTGTATTCTGCTAATAATCAGTCATGAAGGTAATAGAATATTATGACAAGTTTTCGTAAGCGTCTGCCAATTCCTTATAATCGAATAAATATGCTCGTTTTATTTTCGCACTGGTACGCAACACACAGTTTTAACGAGCGAACCGACCACCCGCCTCTCTGTTTGTATGAGGTGGGAAGTATGTAACGAAAAGAAATTAAAACTGTGGCTTTTTAAAAATACAGTGTCGTGTGGGGATTAGGGATATAAACGACTTTCAG
>JAHZND010000705.1:0-38038 GCA_027744115.1 Acrocyrtus sp. NNG-2020 | reverse complement strand
TGACTATTTTATATGTATGTGGTGTAATAACGTATATTTTTAGAGTCTTATTCAACGTCCTTCTCGTCTTTGTATGTTGCGAAGTACAGCTAAAGGACGGTCTTCCATTTAGGCACGGCTTGTTTTTTCGAGACTTTTCCCAATGATTTCACCTAAGACCTACCGTGGGAGTGTTTTAGAAGTTGACTTATAGAATAGCAATTTTCCTTCATTCAATTTACCTTATTTCCGTTTTGAGAGTGGTATTGGAAAAGGGGCATGTGTGGTGTGCGTGGTAGAAGTAGCATTAGTATTGACCCTGAACCGTTGTGGTGACTTGACTTGTGACAGTGTTTGGAGAAGGCAGGTCACAAAAAGTTTACTGAAAATCAATATAGAAAAATCGGTATACGGAGAAGATTAGCCCATGTGCTTTTTCTAATTTCCCCTGGTTGATATAGCCGACTACATAATCCAGCTATTATACTCCCTTTCACAATTGATTAACTCCAACTTACGGATTTATACCGAGTTTGTGTCGCTGAAAGCTGTTGTTTCCTTTTCAGACTTTTTTTCAATCTAGACAGTTGGAGTTTAGGTAAAGAGGCGTTTCTCACTCCTCATACATGTAACTTTCTTTCATACTATCGGAAAAGTTATTCCTAGCTGGAAATTTGCTAAAAACGTTATGAAAGAAGAAGTTGAAGGATTTGGAAAATTATAGACTGGGACAGCACCGGATAAAAAAATATTCTTATCTCTTAGAAACTTTGCCATTTTTGGCAAGAAATCGACATTAGGATTTTTCTGTTTACGTCGTATTTATTTATTTAGAAGATTGCCGAGAATAGACATTGGTTACATAAAAAATAATGCTTATCTCTATATTTGCTTTTTCCTGCTTATTTATAAAGCTAAAGCCTTTTCTTTCACACTTGGTCACAACCAGAACCTATCATTTTCATCCTAAAAGAAGCATTGTTACATAAAAAATAATGCTTATCTCTATATTTGCTTTTTCCTGCTTATTTATATAAGCTAAAGCCTTTTCTTTCACACTTGGTCACAACCAGAACCTATCATTTCCATGCTAAAATAAGCATAATTTTTTGTCTGTGCTCACATTGAATAAAATTTCCTTTTTTATTTTCTCTTTCCAGGATAATGTCGTATACCTACTGGAGAAAGTACAGCTTAAATAATTTGGATGGAGCGAAGTAGTTACCGCTTCCGACGTCATTACTCGAGCCTATCTTCTTCCACCAGTTTTTTTTGTTGTCGTCACCCTTAACTGCCAATTAGACTGATTGCCGACGGTAAAAAAAGAGGAAAAAGAAGTTTTTTACTATATGCAGTTTGATCCTCACGGGGTAAACTCGGGTTTTTTCTTTCGAGGCTTTTTACCTACTCGTCCAGTAAAAATTCAATTTTGCGAACGGAAATCGGAAAGTTGAAGCACACGTAACTTTAAGCCTAAAGCCGTCGGATTTACTTTTCCATCAATTTATTTACAAGAAAGCAAGAGGTTCCCCTTATGCTGGCAGTGAAAACATAGTGGGAGCACGTGCTATTTTCCATTACACTAGATTTTTTCTGAAAGGATTTTAGAAAGTAGAAAAAAAGAGAAAGTACATCCGGAAAAAGTGACCGCACAACCTTTACTTGATGGAATCCTCATGTGATGGAATTGCTTGTAGATACTTTCTTCCTATTTTCCTTAAACGAGATCAGTCGCCTACGCAAATCATTCGCTTTATATGACAGTTTAAAAGTACAGTGACACTTTTGACAAACACTGGCACTGGCATTGAGTCAGCTGTGAGTGCCACTTGAGTACTCATGGAAAGCACTTGTCACCTTACGGTGGCCCACTATTTCACGTTTTTTGTTTTCTCCGCACTAAGTCTTCCGGAATAAACAAGGTAAGTCAAAGTATACACTTTCCATAATATTTTCCACTCCGTTCCCTCACAGGGAGTTTGTTCAGTGTAGCAAAAATATTATTGTAAATGGGGAAAATCTTTTCCTCGTCTCAAGTTTAAGTATTTCCCAAAGAGGAAAAAGTGCTTAGCTGGGAGAAGTCGGCAAAATACTTTTTTCCGCAAGAAATAATTTTTTTTCAGAAGAAAAGCAATACAAAGAGTGAAAGTAGATGCGTACGAAATACATAAATCTATATAGAAACAGGTGAAAGAGGGCTAAAAAGGGAAAGTTTTTCTATAAACTAGGGATAACTCTTGTTCGATTTTATTTTCAAAAGGGTTTCAACTTTTAGAACAAACAATTCAAGTGGAACTGGAACAGAATAGGAAACACTTGAAAAAATACGAAACTGACAAAACTTTATCTCTTCTCCCTTTATTTTCTCGCCTCAACTCCACCGAAAACCCAAACTCTCTCATTTTCATATAGGCAGATTTAACAGTTCCACTTAGAAAAATTGGAAACTTTTTTTCATGACTAAACGAAGTTTCCATTTTTTGAGTGAGTGAGTAAAAAAGATACATGCGAGCCATGCGAGGAAGGAAATTGGCTGCCCCACATAGATCCTTCCTTGGGGCGATTAAGGAATGTACCTATACCTATATATATCCGTTTCGTAGTGAAAAGCGGGGGTTTACATATCTAGTATCACCATCTGCAAGTAGCTGGCCCGTGATTTCCACACAAAGCAAAACAGAGAGAGCGTGCTTTTTGATAAAAAGTAGCAAACTAGAAGTGTAAGGAACGTGACAGGTATGCCTATGCATGAATGACGTGATATTTCCTGTAAAAATTGATTCACTGACTTTCCAATCAAATTCAGTAGAGCTCACAAAAGCCCAAAATTTCCCCACCTTTCTCCAGTTTTCACCGGTCTGAGTGAGTAGCGTTCTCCTGAATAACTTTTATCTTTGTGAAAGCACCAAAGGAAATCAAATATAGATTGTGTAAGTTTATCCCAAAGTAAATACTGGGCTTTCTTTTCGTATTTATGAACTACGAAGAAAAAAGCCTTAGTTTCGCAAGGACAGTGTAAGGAACAGCGTCTTAGAGAAAATAAGTAACTGCCCACGCAAACCATCTGCAGAAAATTTGTGCAAAGCATATTTTTGCGGAGTAGATTCACCTCGAAATAAGAAAGGAAGTGTTTGTTTTTTTTGTTGTGTCTCTTAATTATATAACAACGTTCCTTCGTTACTGTCAGACTTGGCAGGGGAGTAATACAGGAAGGAAAAACAAAGTCGTTTATCATCAGACCTAAGATGATGGAAAGGAACACGGAATAGTAGTTCGTAATAGGGGAAGTTAACTAGAAAAGATGACTCTGACTCTGGACATGGAAATTACACCAGTTACATATAACTCATTTCATAACTCCCCAGAGACAGTGAAAAACCCTTTTTCCCTTTTAAACCGAGTCTTATTTCGGAAAAAAATGTTCGTGATAATAGGCACATGCACAGTGTAATGGACATCCAAACAGTTTTTCTGTTTCCATCCGCTGGAGAATGCAATTTCTGAAACATTTACAAACTCAATTAGAACCAGGTCTGTGGATGAGAAGCCATAGAAAGCCAAACAAGGAAGGAGATTTTAGTAGGAGAAGTAGTAGCGGAGTTAGTATTATTAGTACTGGTAATTACTCTTTTACTCCAAGAGCTTCCTCATCCGCACTCTGCTTATCGTCGACTTCACAGCTATCTCCGTTTGCACATCGGCACACCACAAATAACGGGAAAGTAATTGAAGCGGAAGTTCCACCTTTTGATAAAAAAATATCAGCTGCAGAAACTACTTGTGATGAGATTAGAAGTCGAGCTTTCACCGACACAGCAACCAGAAATAATAGCAGAGCTGACAAGACTCACAGTTCAGTAAGCCCAGACACGAAAATTACAGCAGACTTTATAGACTCGTCTTTAGCCGACAACTTTAGAGTACACAATAGAGCAAAGTCCTGTCCAGAAGTAGAGTCTTTATCATCGAGTGAAGTAGGACCCGTTATTTTGTCTCTCACCCAGCTAAATAAGTGCACACTACTGAAGGAGTACTTTTGCAAGGGAGGTAGTTCAGGTGGTACTAGAATTACATCTCATTGTCACTTAGCCCCACGTGCTCAGAGTTCTGTTAGTTCTCAGCATGATGCATCTTCCAAGTCGAGAATTTTGAAGGCAACAGATAATGGCCGACATCCATTACATGACTGTGGGAGAAGCGAGGACAAAGACGAATTTCTGAGAGGAACCGTCAACATCCAGTGTAATTGTAGAAGGGAACATAAAACAAGGGGAAGTCCCCAGAGTGCCAGCTATAACTCACGTTGTTGTTCCTCCACTTATGCGGATTATCACAGTTCGCAGCATCTTTTTGAGAACGAGAAAAGTTTGTCATTTGGAGTAGGGAATGACCCACTAGCATACGAGTTACCAGAAAAGCAGGAAGTTATTGGAAAGACGGAAGGGAAAGGATCACCTGTGAAAAAGAGAGAAATTGAAAAGGGGAAAGAGGACGGATCTGGTGTGAATAGCGACGACGATAGTGATAGTGATGATGACGACTCTTCTGCTGGTAGGGCAGACAATAAAATAAAGAACAGCAAAAATAACATTTTTTTAACGAGAGGAGCATCAGCAAGATTGCCATCCAGTTCATGTGCCGCGTTCACTCTGGAGACAGCCCGTAGAACAGCATCAGCAACGGAGCAGAAGGAAACATGCAATCAGCGGGAGCAACAACGCCAACAGCCTTCATCTTTCCTCACGAATGGGGATTTTGATGGGATAAAAAGTGAATGGGAAAATATTCCTAATAATATTTACGGCACAGCAGTACTCACCCCTAGTATATGGGACAGGCCATCAGATGACAATCGAACAAAGCAGATTCATAGTTGCATAGGGAAGCGGAAGGAATACGAAGGAAAATTGGTACGCGTTGACAGCGCCGGGACTGAGACTTGGAGAAGTGTAGATAAAAGTGAGGATGAGAAAATAGAAGTGGGGATAGGAGCACCAGGCTATTATAAAGATATTGGGGAAAAGTTCGCCCCTTATTACCAACCAAATCCTACACTATCATATTCAACTAACGGGGAAGAAGAGTCAGTACCAGTAGCCAGCAAGAACGTAGGTGGTGGTAGAGCGAGTGGAAAAGGAGAGGAAGTGAAAGGAGAAGACTGCTTCCCAGATACTCTTGTTGTTAGCGGTGGTGGTGTTGGGTCTAACAGAGATCAGAGTTGGGAAAGTTGCTCCAGTCGTTACACGACTTTCACCAGGGAGAGATCTAGCTCTAGCACCGGTAGCTGGAACTCTGCTGGCATTTTTGATTACGATAGTAGTACCAGCACATCGTCTTCTGACTCTGATTTGGGGAGCATTGTTATCGTTGCTAGTAGGCAACTAGACAATAGCGAGAGTGCTTCTGCTGCACCTGTTGTTGCTTCGCCTCCGTCGATTATCTCAACCCCTGCGGAGACTAATTCTCGAATATTGCCATCTGAGCTAGGCAGTGTTGGCAGTGCTTTCCAAGCGGAAGGTTTATCTTGCAGTCATAAAGTAAACCAGAGAAAAAGTAAAGGCGGTCGTGGTAATAATAGTAATGTAAATAGTAGTCAAAGCAGAAACAGCAATAACAGTGAAATCTCACGAGTAGAAAACCGGGGGAGTAGGGAAAAACGGAACTGTTCTATTATTCAATGTTTACTGTGTACAAAAGGATTTAATTTAGTTGACAGCCCGAGAAAACTTTTTGCCCTTCTGTTTCCTTGTAAATGTCGTGGAAGTAGTGGTGGTGGGAGAAGGGAGCGCACTGTTCAAAGGAGAAAGTTGAAAGAAAATTCGACAAGACGAGTACGCCCGTCATTACCCTATTCTACTTCTTATTCTAGCTCTTCCCGTTCCTCTCGAGATAACTCCAAAAGTATCAACAGTAGTGGTGGCGGAGGGACACGGAGACGGGCCAAAAGATTTCGTCGTCATTACTCTGCAGACGACCCCGACAAACCACTTACTAAAGCTCAACAGAGACTTTGGGCTACAATGGATCACTCGGAGTTAATCAGGGAGCTTCCAAGCATTGAGAAGCTGAGTAACCAGGAGAGGCTCAGATTAGCCCATAAACGGCGGATGCTCCAGCTGAAAAAGTTTTCGCAGTATGAAAAGGACCTCAACAGCAACTCCAAGAAGCACAGGGAGGATAGTGACCTAGTCAGAAGAAACTTGCCTGGCAAGCACAACCATCATCATGGTCAAGGAGGACGGAAAGGGTCACGAAGAATCCGGTTTAAGAACAGTATCATGCTTTTAGAAGCAGCTGGGCGGAATGATGTTGAAGAAGGTAAGATACGTTTTTTTTTAAAAAAAAATTATATTCTTTATTTTCCCATTTGCTTTCTCTGCACATATCTACACCAATTCCAAAACTTTTCCTTTCATGGTCGCATCGCTTTTTTTCCACGTCCCCACTTATATCTTTAAACTTTTCCCATTAAGCATTTGCATGCAGAAAAAAATGTAAGATGAAATTGTTCTTTAAAATCCACTTTAAATATTTATAAGTGGAGAAGACACCTAGAAAAAACTGTTTTTGTTAGTTGAAAAAAGTTTTATTTTGCATTTTATCCTTTCAAAAAGATTTTTCTAATAACTTCATGAGAAAATTGTGGGGTTTTAGTCTCAGTTTGTTACAAAAATTACCCTCACAATTGTACCCCACTGACACATACGCCGCCAGTAAGACAAGCTTCTGACATTTCAGCCCCAAAATTGGAGGGTGTAACCTTCCTTGCGGAGTAGACAGTTCTCATTTTCATCTTTTTCACATAGAACGATTATAAAAAAACATGAAATTTTTTTCTGAGAATTTACACTTAAGCAACTGGGTCATGGAGAGGTACAGAAAAAAATGAATTCAGTTTTAGCATGCACAAAGAATCCCATCGCTCTACTTACCTGGATTTTTTGCAATAATAGGTGCGATGATGTAAAAGAGAAAGATTGGATGAGACCCATTTTACAGTAACCCCGTAAAACTCAGCAGGGAGCAATAAAACATGTGGGAGATGATGTAAACTTGTGAACTGCTCGGAGAAAGAAAAAAGAAAGTTACGATGACAGTTAAATTATAGAGACTTGTGTGAAAGAGGAAGTAACCAAATAAATCAAAAGAGCATTTATGTAATTTCCTATGCGGGAAGAAAAAAGGTGATATGATAAAAAAAAATTCTCAGAGAGTGTGCAGCTCACTATGGAGTTAATAGTGCCCATCGCCAACTTTTTTCTCTCGTTGATAGAGCACGTATTTTGCACGAAAAAAAATTGGGAAATGAAAGCGACCGCGGAAAAGTAGCGCCAACTAAAATGAATTAAAGAGAAAAATGCGGAAAAGTTAGAAAGTTCATTCATAAATAAAAACTAAGCTTGTTTCATCCTCGTGGGTGTTCCCTCGCACGAGTGTGCTCTAGGTATTAAAAAATAAGTGAAACATGTGCCATCAGCCAGCCACCATCCAATTTTTTCCCTTTTCTGAAAAATACATGAAAAAGGTGGTACTCTGGTGAAAGTGAGAAAAGGCACGGTAATCCTGTTTTTGCCTCCTTTCTATTTTTGGACCTTTTGCGCCTCTCCAGAAAAAAAGTGGCCATTTGCACGCCATCAGAGCCAAAATAAGATATTATTAAAATGCTTGTATTTACATAGCACTTTCCCCAAGATATTTTTCTATCGCTGCTATTAAGTACTACTAAAGCGCTTTTATAGTGTTAAGATATGAATAGCCAACTTCTTTTTTGTTGGAGGATAGTAGTAAAATGTAAACAGAGGAATAATGGACTACTCTATTCACTCAGAGCGTTCACTCCACTTTCCCAGTATATAAATTTTTGGCTGAGATTGAATTCAATCGGATTGCAAACAGGAAGTACTTCGTGAAATGATAAGATGGAGAGAATGATGTCTTGTTTGGAATGGAAAAAAATTTAAAGTGGATTTTATCCTCTCTGCTCTTTCCAGTCTCTTTACCCAAAGTAAATAAATTTCCTGGTGGTAGATATTCTTGGAGAAGTAGCATGTCCTGACAAAAGATAGTTTATTTTATAACGGAAACGTAATAAAAATGATACACTTAAGCTAGAAGAGCTACTTGGGTGTGTATGTCCATGACCGTAATCTTTGGAAATCCTCAAGTGTTGGGAAATATCCATATCGCACTCCAAATAGTTTACCTTTTTTGAAGGCGAAGGTAGGCGTTACTACGAAAAGGCAAGAGTGACTCTGCGTTATGAAATTGCATGCGTTATGCAAATAAGAAATGGAATCTGAAAAGTGCCCATCCCGGAAAAACATTACTCGCGAGAGTAATAGCTCGGCAGGATAAAATAATCGTTACGGGTGAAATGATACAAAGTTTTAGAATTTATACAGTGGAAAATTGCTTCCCTAAAAGGAAATTTGAGCTTTTTTATGTAGTACTCTATTGCCGTAAAAAAGGCTAAACATTTTTTTATGAACGATGAAGCAAAGAAGGAAAGCTACGGAAAAGGAAATAAATGAGCCATGTGGCAAAAATAAAAATAGAAGAATTGAAGTTATAAGAAATGTTGTTTACTGTGTGACAGAGAAAACGTATTATTGCGGCTTGTTAAGTTCGGGAATCCCCTCCGTTATTGGGGAAAACAAGGATGATTACGCTTCAAGGTAGCTTCTGGTTTCTCTAAGAAGATAAGAATTGTTTTCCCAAGCTACTAAGAGAGTGTCCTTCCTTGTTTGGGAATTTGTGGGCTTTTGTTTCTGGGCTTAAAAGAAGTTTCAGGATGCATTTTGCAGTACTCTCATGAGTATGGGTCTGACGACCTTCATATTCCAGAGTGCAATTGCATACGCCGTTTGTTGTTGGTACTGGATTGCCAAGAATAAAGCTTAGCAGCGAAGGACATCCGGTCTTTTAGATCATTCAGGTATGACATCGAAGTTATAGTGGCTAAAGCATATAATAAAAGATGCAGAAATGTATCGGAAATAAATTGTTTAGTGTAGCACGTTGAGTTTTTTAGGGGCGATAACGTGATGCCTTAGGTCCAAACACGTGGTAGAAAACGCACTCTATTGCGGGGTAGTACTTAATTTCGGTTGATGAATTATAATCCGGATAGATTTCAAGTGGGTGTAACATTCCAAGGTCTACATGATCACGGGCGTCATTAAAATTACAATATCAAAAGGGAAGGCACAACAGAATTGAGCCATCTGCCTGAAGACAATGTATAATGAGTATGATAGTACGGCGAAAAATCAATTTTCGCCGAAATATGGAAAAACACGTACCTATTCCGAAGGGAAAACCTGTAAGAGATGAAATCCTGGAAAACTTATTAAAGGTGGTGGGACATGTATGAAGTCTTTTGTAGTGTCATATTTCAAAGGAAAATGGTGATCAATTGACAAGGTTAAAAGGGGACGAGTGACAAAACATTACATCTTTGAAGTTGGCTATGGCTTTATTCTCTATTAGCCCCAAGCTACTAAATAGATACATATAAATTGATGTCGGTAATTTTTTGGTTTCGGAGAAGTGGCAAAGTGCCCAACTTTTGGCATATTGCACGAGCACGAGCGACTTTAAGGAATATGCATAGGCATACGACAGGCAATTTGACATGCTTAACTTTTAATAAAAAAGTGTATCTATCTAGCAGATTTTCAGAATTTCTGGAAAAATCTCTTAAAGGATAATACAGATAAAAAGCAAGTATGGTGAGGCGGTAATTGAGTTTACGCCAGCTAAACAACACATACCCGGCGGAGGTTTGAAAAATTCTCATTTTTCTGTACATAAAGCGGAAAGCAGCTTACATTATGGATCTTTAGTCATTGGGGAGGGTAGTTTTCGCCAGAATTCAGATGGAGCAAAAAGTAAACAGACAACGTATTCTCATTTGTATAGTTTTGTGTCGTATGGAAACTGGAAAGCTCTTGGAATCGTATGACGCAGGGCTCAATCATATAAGGAACGGGAATTAGAAAAGGGATTTATAATCCGCGTCTTTTCTGAAGATTTTAGTTAATCACTTTATTGGAGTAGACATGCAAGTTTCGCTTTTTGTGCAAGTTGCTGAGCTTTTGCGTATCTTAGAATTTTTCAATTTATTTTAGTGCTCCACCCTAACCGCCTAATAAATTCGACCAATTTCTCTTGAAGTGTGTTTACACTAATTAGAAATGGGCAAGAGCAATTTTCTTAAATTCTGCTAAATCAGTAAAATATATCTTTTCTTCGATTTTTCTCTGATGCTTTACATTATTAATGAAGGCTTACTATTTAATAGCTTTTTCTGGGAAATTTGAGTCGACGCAACTAATTCAATCTAATTGTTTTTTGTTTCAGTTCGTCTCCTTCTTGAAACCGGAGTGAACCCCGATGTGGCCAATGAGGATGGTCTTACGGCACTTCATCAGGTAAGAAGAAAGCTCCACTTCTATTTTTGCTTTAAAGACTACTTTTCCATATACACGCTGCAAGGGGAAATGGAGTAATCATAAAGTATTATTGATTGTTGTGAAGTTGCGATNGCACTTCATCAGGTAAGAAGAAAGCTCCACTTCTATTTTTGCTTTAAAGACTACTTTTCCATATACACGCTGCAAGGGGAAATGGAGTAATCATAAAGTATTATTGATTGTTGCGATAAGCGTATTTATCACTGTCAGCGGGAGCGTTATGTGTAGCTTACCGTAATGCAGTTTTAATCTAACCCTGTCAAAATGACCCTTGTTTTTGGCACATAGTCTAGTCCAGGCACAATATATGAAAATGGACATGTCGGCATGTTGTGGTATATCTTTTATGACCTTCTGTCTATCTTCATTTTCATTTCCATTCATTAATTTTAAGGATCATTGCCACAGTGCTGACGTCGTGGTACGTGTTGGCATCCATTTCGGCCTAAGGCATACTTTAAAATGAGCGAAAAAAATACATGGCCAAGAAAACTAGAACCTAGTGAAAGCGACAACAAGCAATAAAGATATTTCCCATCATTATTATTATATGGGCCATTCAGTTTGGTTCATTCACTCCATAAAAAAGACCGAGGCTGAACATCATCAGCCCATTCACCAACTGACAATCGGCGAGTCTCCAGCATTCAAAAACCCATTCTTCTCATTTTCTCTAGTGAAGCACTAGCGTTTCCCACACACTTCATTGTGTTTTTCCTGTCCATTGTGCTTTAGAGCATGGCAAAGATCATTTTAATTCCGCTTTCTGCTATGCTGCTTATCGGCTAGCACATTAGTAAGAATGGGAGGAAATAAGTACGTGGACAGTGATGGGTATACGCTTGCCCACGTTTCCTCGCACGCCTTCTTGCACGGCATAAACTGCAAACCATTCTCACAGGAATTACGGTAGCCATTCAAGCGTGCCTTAAGCTGTAAAGCTCTTTTCTATTGACAGTGCAGCGGGAAGTATATATTTTTGAGAATGGGAATTGGAAAATAGCGATTATGTTAGTGCTGGGAAAACGATGAATCATTTTCTTTTTTCGCTTTGCCACATACATCAACTTCGGCTCTGGCGATTTTGTTATCATTTCCCATTCTCTCACCAAGCTGGGAGAAATGCTCCCTTAATTGTGTTAATGTGAGGAGAATTACGGGCTCAGCTATAATGCAGTGAGCGCTTGATAGGGTCAATTAATTCTTTAAGAGGGAAATAGACGCGGGGCGCGAGATGAGGCNTACGGGCTCAGCTATAATGCAGTGAGCGCTTGATAGGGTCAATTAATTCTTTAAGAGGGAAAGAGACGCGGGGCGCGAGATGAGGCATTCGGGCGATTTTTTCCGTATCCTGCAGCTGAAAGCGATGCGATGCAGAGACGGGAGGAATGTTAAAGTAGAACGCAACGGAATAATGATGAATGAGAGATGAGATAGGAAATCGAAGCAAAATGGATAGTTAGAGTTACGTGGGAATGCATTTTGCAGCCGTTAGCATTTTGCATGGGGATATTTGTCGGATGTCGCACGGAGTAAAAATGTCTTGAATCTCCATTCTTGATTATGTAAATGGGGCACTGCCGTTTTCGGAGAAAATCCTGTAGGTGATGGTGACGCAAGTGAAAAGCTGCAGATGTACAAAGACAGCACTGGTGCTGGAAAGTATGGCTTTGCATGGCGGAACAGGAAAAAAGATGGGGATTTGGATGTTCCTATTACTTAAGTCGCTTTATCATTCTTTGATTGGCTTCATTAATTCACTTTGGAGCTAATTAGATTCTTGGGAGTGAGGAAATAGAGGGTGGGAATGTGGCACGAAGAGCGGCTCTTTCTGATTTCCGGTTTAGTAGACTGTAAACTGTGAAAACGTGCTCATGCAGAGTGGGAAAAAAGTTTTCGCTGGCGAATTCCGATTGGAAATGGGTAAATGACATGGGTAAGGATGTACACAAGTAAAAAGGTTTTCAGTGTAGGAACAAGCGGCAGAGCCTGGATCTGTTTTACCTTAATCATAGAAGGAGAATCCTGCGGCTTATATATAATTACACATTAATTTTATGGACGGAACATTATCAGTTTCTGTCTAGAGCGTGGCCCATGGCCTTCCGAATGATGAACCAGCTCCAGTTAGCAGAAAAAACTTTCCATTTCACTCTCTCATCTTGGCATTGCCTCTGGGAATGTAGCAAAATGGGCTACACAACAACCGTTTCCGTGTACCTGACGCGAATTCTTAATTTGTTTTCTTTTACATAGGCACTCCGCTCACTCCTTCCTACTGCTACTCTATATTTTGTGGACCAGCGGCTTTTTTATTAGCGAAATGAAACGTCTGTCAGATAATTTCACTCACTGTTGTGATGTTCCTATTTAGGGCCGTCATATAAGTTTTTATTAGCAAAATGAAACGTCTGTCAGATAATTTCACTCACTGTTGTGATGTTCCTATTTAGGGCCGTCATATAAGTCCTGTTTACTGAAAACAAGCTTTGGCAAAGGGGAAAGGCACACATTTCTACTTTTTCAGTTGTTTACTTGTTCAGAAACTTTTTTCTCTATTTTTTTCTGGTGGAATGCACATTGGAATATCTCTAGTTAGGGAGGAAAAATGGAAGAATCAACAAAATTGCCTGCGTGACTGGATGCCAAGTGCTTCATGGAAGATAGGAATGTACAGCTACTGCTCTACTTTCCCTTTTTTTGCGATAATGTTAAGTTAAATAATGTGGACCTCTTTTTTGTTGTTGTACGAATAGCGTGCTAACTGCTAAGTAGATGTTTTTGCTAAGAAAATCGAGTACGAAAATATTTTCACTCTTGATCCATGCGAAACTTGTGCCAATTGCCAATATACCTAATTTTTTGTTTGAATAAAATAGGGTCGCGAAAAGTTTTTTTATTTTACTTAGAGATTCACATTGGTACTGCCTTCGAAAATGTGATATAAATAGAAAATAGCTGCAGCATTGAATGTGAAACGTTATCCTTGAAGAGGAGGCCCATTGAACAAGAGTCCCCATTTAAAAACTGCATTTTAGCAATTCCGGCCAGTTGTTGTCTTCATCATTCATTTGAGTTTTATTGGAGGAGCTGTTCTTTATTGGCGTAGGGATGTGATAGTGTGAAGGGGCACGCTGAAGAAATATTAGGCTTGTAGACAGGAACAGTCATTTCGTGAGTGGAGAAGTGGAAAGTGAAAGAAGAGCCTTTTTATGCTTTCTAGTCATGTGCTTCCCCACGAATTTATTTATTACCTCTGGCTCCACACCCCCATTATTTCCCATTCTGCTTATGGCCCTTTCTTCCTCTAGTAAATAAACAAGAATAATGAGGGAAGGAGGAAGAAATTTATTGAAACGTTATAATAAATATTTTTTTTACAAAAGTGTATTGGGTGCTGTATAAAAAATTTGAAAAATGTATGGGCAGATGAATAGCCTCAATAATTTTTGGAATTTTATGGGGGATTTTGCAGTTGGGTAGTTGGGTAGAAAAGCTGCGTTAGAGTGTAGGAAATTTGCAGCAATTTTCTGTCAGCATTTCCACATGGCAATTGCCGGGATGCCAGTAGCGAAAGATTAGGGAAGGAAAATGGATATTTTGGGTAGAGAAAATCTATCCAGATGGGTTTGGAGAAAGCAGTTTTAAGTTTTTTAGAGGAATTAGCCTAAGAACTGTGAGATGAGTTATTCATCCTGAAAAATGGGGCATTTTTGGACAGAGGCTCAATAATCGGCTGAATCGAGTAGGGGGAAAGTGCTTTACATTGTCTTCTGGTTGCTTGTGCTCAAGAGCTTAGGCTGTGGGCTATTTTTCCTAGTGCAATTTCCATTTCGGGCAAAAAAGATATTAAAAATATCAATTCCCTTCCATTTCTCATCTCCATCACTATTGCTATCCAATACATTAGACGAGAGAGGGGAATGAATCCTTCTCCGAAAAAAGAATAGAAAAGGATGAAAATGAGAAAAGAAAGAATGCCTGTATGCAAAAAGAAGGCTTTTTCTGCTTGCTAAGCAAGCAAAAAATCTAATCCATTTTCCTGGAAGAAAGCTCATAAAAGACACTGATATTTTTAGCAATAGCGAAAGAAAAAAGCAAATAACGGGGTAGTATGCGCAAGAATAATAAAAATCATCGACAGTGCAAAATTTAATATCCCCTCGTATTCATCGTGCTAAAGTAGGAGTAAATAATTCATTGCACTTAAATTCACGGCGCAATATTAGCTTCAAGTGCCTGCGCTGCGCCGTTTTTATTAGTAGTAAGAAAAGGAGAAAATATTATTTTTTCCGGGTGGGTAGTGACGAGCTACTTACCCGTACATCCTAATGCTCGACGTAGTACATCATCTGTACCCTGATCTCATTGTCAGAACCCCTCACGACCCAGTTTTTGTCTCTTTGAAAGTGACTCCAAATTGCAGAGAAGAGACAAAAGTTTTTCCTGTTACCATTCATTCTCCAAGCGAAGTATTCTTTTTCTTGTTGTCTCCATGAACGGAGAGACTGATTGTGTCAGTAATGCATACAGAAAACACTGATAGGAGTGTAGTTAGCTACTAAGCCCACTGTTTTTTTTGGATTGGGTTTGTAATCAAAAGTTTTGTTACCGATCCACATCATCCAAGGATTTCCCTCAAAGGAGAAAGGATGAATTTGATCTGAGAACTGGTTGGCCCTTCATTCATTTCCCGTGCACTCTATTCCACACAACCAACAAGAAATTGGATATGGAAATGGGCCCAGGCTTTATTCTCCGTTTGAGTCTGTCCTAGTTAGGAAGCAACTCAACTCATGCCATAAGCGTTGCTTTATTTACGCTAAGCAAAACTGGGAGATATTGGTTTAGGTACGAAAGAGAAAATGGGAGTGAGGGGGCAATAAGCAGCTGCAACGTAGATACATCCAATTTGGATTTGGAGCGCAATTGTGAATCGTTCCGCCATTAAAACTAACAATGGAAATCGAGCTGATCGTTATTGTTGCAGTTTAGACATTAGGCAGATGTGTATCTGACTCTGCTTTATAGTATCTGATTTCGTATTACACTTAGGAACAAAAATTATAAAAAAGTTAACAACTTCCTTTCTACTCGCTGGATGGGGAATATATGCTGATGGCTGTTTTAAATGCAGCTCGTTATCTTTCTTGTAATACTGCAGTAGTTTTTTATGCGTAGCTGACTACAAAGGTCGTTATAAGAATATATTTTTGGGCTTGGGGTAAGATTTTTGAGAAAAGGTCTTGACAGCGCCATCCTTTTACGTTCACGTTTATCTTGTGTTTTGTGCTCCCAAAAGTAATTTCCTTTATCTTGATACAACTTTCAGATAACGAGTCAATTCTGGCTTTCTGATCTTGTAAACTTTTCATTTCGGGGAAATACAAAAAAACATTGAATCCAGTAATTAATCACATTTTGCATTTACATGAACATCGATTGCTTCTGTTGAAAAGGGAGGTTTTTCGATAAAAAAAGGCAATGTTTGATGCATCCAGATATAAAATTGGCTAAAATGGAGGAGGTAATTTATTTCGTAAAGGTAGAAGGAGCCACTTAAAATTGCTGATTTGGTGAGTTGAAAAAGCCATTTTGCAGGAAACTTATTTCCCATTAAACGCAAAGTCTCCAGTTTGATCGTCTGATGAGAAAAGCGGATCAGTTGTGTTCCTGGAAAAGAGACTAGAATGAAAAAGCACACCCAGGTCATAACTTGGTAGCCTGATTCTTAAATAATAGAAGAAAGGATGTAAGTTCGAGAAAATGGAAGAAATGGAGGGAGATACAGAAGAAGGATTAGATAGTTGCAAAGCACCTTACTAACAGCAAAAAGTTTCACAGTAAGTATACTTGAGTAAGAAGAAGCCCTTAGGTGCAAGTGCTAATAAAGGCATTTCAAAACGACATTAAGAAGCTCTTGAAAGGGGAGTACAAATAAAAAATTGCAGACTGACTGAGAAAAAAGTGAAGAGTAGGAGCTTATGGTGAAGTTGATGACGTTAGCGCTACATATTGGAAGTCCATCTGGTAATATGAAAAAGTTTCATTTCTGTATCAGAATGGAAGTCACAAAGCGGCATATTCTGTAGTATCGGTGTCGGCTCAGCTTAGAATGTCTCCTGCCTGACTAATTAGCGTGCTACATTTTTTGCGCTAAAACGTTTTTAATTAAAGGAAAGTGCTCAGATAAGGTCGAATAGTGGAATAAGGTAAAGCTTGCCGTTTTGCACAAAGGTAAAAGGAAGCATTTCCGTTGTTTAATTTGGGAATGGCATTTTGCACCTTGAAAGAAGACAGATCCGGCGGTAACGTTTTTAGTATGGGAAAGCCATTTCCGACGAAGATAAACTAGGACAGGAGGCATTAAGCAATATCTTTAATTGCCTTCTGCGAAATGTTTTTCGGGATGTGGTTTGAAGCGCTTATTGTATTGAAATTAGGAAGAGCAACTGCTTCATTCCATACTTTTTTATCTGGCTTTGCTCTAGCTCTAAATGTGTTTGCTTTTACTCTTCCTAGAAACAGCCAAGTTTCAAGTTTCCTCTTCGACTCTGCTTACATTTTTCCAGGGAGACGTCCCTGTCATATGTTTGACTTGAGCAAGCAAAATCCAGAGCGCAAACACAAGGAATTTTTTTTAGAGTTTTAGAACTGATTGTCTGCCTCGCTACCTTCTCCAATTCTCTCCCTAGACCTTATTCTCGTGACGAAACTTTTCAGAATTTTCTCCAACAATAATACTGCATGATCATCGGTGCCAGCCGCACGAAGACAAGTATGCTCGAGAATTTCAATTACTTCAGGGACAAGAAATCATACAAAAGCTACAGCTCTTTACTGTACTATACTTTTTGGGAGCTGGCGTAGCTGTCAATGTCCCTATGCTTACTAATCTGAATGCCATGCCATAAATTGAGTTTTAGTTCATTCAACCTCAACCTCCGCATGCCATACGGATTGGTGTGATATTAATTATATAGCAGGGCGACACTCGCATTGCTGGGCGCTACTTTTTGCAAGGCTGCTCTACCGCAAAGAGGAAGTGGATAAATAGTCTGTCTGTGCCCAAAAAAAGGAAGTTTTTCGCGGAATGCCATCGACACCACCACCAGCATAATAAAAGGATAGCTTGCAGAAAAGATAATGTAAATAAAGTTGGGATGGTATTCATTGGATTTTCTGTTTAGCTTTCTCTCTTCCCACTTCTCCAGCGAAAAAAGTTTTTTTTTGCCTTTGTTGTAATCCTTCTTTGGAGTGTCACTCAGCTGTACTGATTACATACATGCATGGCTATGCCGTTGTAGTGGAAGCGCTTTTTTCTCAGAAAAGACTGTTTTGATAGTGATGAGCTGTCTCGCCTGGATAAATACACTTATGATTAGGAATGGATTGTTTTGGAAAAGTTGTTGAAAATGGGGAAAGGGAAGCTCTAAACAAGTTTGCTTTTGATCTTTACTTCATTGTTATATTCGTCATTGTCACTGATCCTCAACAATGGGAAAATTCGGGATTTAGAGAGATATAGCCTATTTCAAAAGGAAAATGGACGCCAGTCTCTTTTGTTTTGCTTTAATTACGGGGACACATGACATAGTGAAATGATGTGAACACAAAAGGGACAATTTTGGAAGAGAAGGCCCATGCATCAGTGCGTGACTACACACAGTGCAGAAAGTAAAGTCTTAATGGAAAGGGAAAACTTGAAAATCGATTTTGTATGCCTCTTTCTAAATTGAGACACCAATTTCTTGTCTGAGAGAGAAATCCGCCTTTTAACTAAAATCGTAGCGAACTGTAATTTGCCATGTACCGCAAAAACGATACATTTATAGTCCAATTTGGCAATTTCTAGCAACAATCGATTTCCAATTCATTTATTGCAGAAGCTAGGAATAGTAGGAATGGAATGGCTAGATTGTCACGGCTCCATTCTTTGACAGTGTGACTTTGTGGCCGTTAGCTTTAGCTCTTCGCAAAATTGTATTAGTGTTGGCAATTTCACTTCTAAAATCAGTGTGCATGGCATAAACCGCACGGTCCTTTGCTTGAGGGAGGAGGTTTTTGATGGTATTGACTTTGCTCTTTTGGTCCTTTCCCTTTTAAAATGAGTCTATGCCGCATTTTGTCGCTTTCATGTCAAGCAATGTATATACTTTTTGGTTATGCCGCGGCCGTAAAATTTCATTAGCCACTCTGTAAATTAATTATATTGATTTACGTGCATACGTTGCACGTAAACAGTGTTGCTCTGCTTTCACATTCACACTACTTGCGACAGAATTTTAAAGAAAAATTATGGCTTCCGAGATGAGTCTAAGCTTTGCACTTACTCTTCTGCGCTTCGGTGAAAGTTTCCCTTTGCAATTTTGCTTTCAAGGTTAGTGGCATGTTTAGCATGTGGGAGACCTCTTAAACGAAGTTTACAAAGCATGCCCGAGAGTTGGTAACTTGAATGAAAAGTTTCTATTATGAATATTTATATTTTACTTTATTCTAAGTTCTTTAAAAGTACTTCTTTTCTTATACAGCTCTACACACGCACGGGTAACACTTTGACGAGGAAACTTTTTTCTGAAAAGCTTTACATGCATGAGCTCGCTCTGAATTGCCTACTTCCCCTCAATCAAAAATTGGAAATGTAAACGCGGCGTCTTTTCCTCTACAGCCAGGGCCTTTGGTCCACTTAATTACTCAAAAGGCATTAGAAAAGCTCTTACGTCGCCCCCATCAGTACATGAATGCACTACGCATAAAATATATATTTATTTTATATATATTTATATATAAAGCAAATTGACCCAAATCCTTTGCCCAACTCAAATGCAGTGAAATTGCCTTTGATCTGAAACATTAAACGAAAAATGAGATACTCAGCGAAATGTTGTAATAAGTCCTCTAGCAATAAAAAAAAGTTCAAGGGTAAGCAATTCTAATTTCATACGGAACTTGTTCCTCATGATGAAATTGTAATCGTAAAATGGTACCCAGGGGAGCTACTAATCATTCTGGATGAATACCGAACATTTCGAAAGAGTTCCGGATGAAAATTTGCAGAGTGCATGTAAATTATAAACGTGCCTACTAAATACCTATACAGAGATTTTTCTAACCCGATATTTATGTATGCAGACGTAAACTTTGTGGTTTAAAGAATTTTATTGCAAAAAAGTTTTTTCCCAAGTCTTGGAGTAAAATACAGCGCCAACCAATTTCCTTTACCGGGTACACTTCACTACTTCTGGAATAAGAGCGTGCTTGAAGTTTTAATTAAAGGTTGCGGCTTGCCCACTTCACCTTACGAAACAACTTAATTTTCTTTTCCTGTTTCCTTGCAGGGGGGCGAACCTATTGGCAGTGAACGCAGAGGGAAACATGCCGTACGATATTTGCGACGATGGTAAGTACACTCTGGTTACACACAGAAATGCTGGGAAAAGTAGCGCGCTCTTTATCCACCCTTTTCCATAAGACTTTAAGGTAATGGGCGCTGTTAGTTTATTTTGTAAGTGCAACCGCACTTGAAAAGGAAGCTAATTAAATCTTCAAGCCCATTTGAGTCTTTTTCCCGTTTTCACTTTTGCAGGAAAGCCTTCAAGTCTATTTCCTAATTTCCATTTTTTGCACTCCCCACCCATGTGTGACGCTTCCAGTAATTTCCTCCAGGAGATTGCTATCTCTGTCTCTATGTATTTCTCTCACATGCCGGCAGATTTTTGGAGCTGGAGGAACTAGAACTAATTGCTTATTTCACTACATTTACCACATTCCCTTCCTATGGATATCTCCTGGAGATCTTCAAGATTCAATTCCCCTTTTCAAAGTTTGTCCTCCATTTAGTCCTTCACGTTTAAACGAGCAATTCCAAGGAAAGCAAAAAAAACGGACAAAAAAGCATCCAAAATCAGACCTAACAAAACTGATATATCTGTTATTTCCTCCTCTCGCCATTTAAAAAAATGTTTCGGTACAGTGCACCTAGCCCATTGTCATTTATTCTCGTATAGAAAAAAATCTAGAAGATTTTCTACAAAGATAAAGTGGCTGGAATGGTCCTCCCCAGACAAGTTCCCACTTTTTCCTTTGCAACGGTACCATAGAAAACGTGTGACTTTGCTCTAGCATTTCTTGCTGTAACTTGTTATAATCTCTATCTGTCTTTTGGTGAACTCTTAGAGAAAAAAAATAAATGTGCTAACTGAAGTTTTGCGCTTATTGCCACTTTCTAGAAACAACGCTGGACTACATCGAGTCAGAAATGGCGAAACGAGGTGTGACACAGGAATTAATAGAGGAGATTCGTGCTCTGCCAGAGACCAGGATGCTACAAGATGTGCAACGTGTTCATGCTCAGGGTGGCGATATCGAGTTTCGTGATGTTGATGGCGCGACTCCGGTAAGTTGGAAAGATCTCTTTTCTGTATCCTTTCTAAATGGGTTTACCATTGAACTGTCAAATTAAATTGAAATTGAAACGGGAATGCCTTATATTGCTTTACAAATGGGGAGTAATAGTAATATCAATACCGAATTCTCATCTGCAACAAAAATATATCTTTTGTAGCAGAAATGTTTTTCAGATACAAGTTGCCCTTTTGTAAATGACAGAGCTTAAGCATGACCTCAGTGAGCCGAAACTTCCAGCTTTTGTTGCGAAAACTTTCAGAATTTCATCTTATTAGCATAAAATAAAATTTGCCGAAACTAATGGAAGTAAATTGCTTGCAAACGAGTCTGATAAATCATTATCACATCCTATTACATCTTATATCAGCTTTCCAATCTCGTTAGTAGAGACTGTGCCGCATCCTATTTCAAAAACTACCCTCTACGTTTGTTGATTAGGGCACGATCTCTAAAAAAAGTATTATTTTGGGGAATTGTGAAAATCGGACGAAGCGGGGAGATTACTTTCTTGAGAATTTGCCAAAAAAGGCTTTTATTTCTTAAGATGATTTCTAGCATTTTCTCCCCAAATGGATATTCCCATATTTTCCAATTAATTGTTCACAAGATAGGAAGATGAGTCGGAAGTTTTATAGAATTGGAAAGTTTTTTCATGTTCCCATAAAAATAAAAGAGCGGAAGCATTTTTTTTTGTTTAATTAGTTCTCATTTGTCCTTTCCGAAACGGGAGCTAATCGCAGTTAAATTTCATACTCAAGTTGCACTACTTTCACCAGCTTTCTCCAAGGAACATTTTTAGCCTTCTCCTTTCTAGTCATATATGATAATTTCTTTCCCAGTAGAATCCTGTTTTTACTTACTTACAGCACAATGATCCCAGATGGGCATCTACTCTGAAGGAAAAAAGGAAGATGCTGTTAGATCTTTCAAGTGAAACTGTATAATACTGTTTGGGCGTATTAATAGGGCGATTATCTTTTTAAAAATTAGTCACAATCATCTTTACGCTCGCATTGGGATCCACACCACACGGATTATCTACCCGGTAGGCTGACGTCCTACTTTTTTCCCGTTTTTTGAGAATGAAACTCGCGATGGCTTCTCCTTCCCCATTTACGTATGCATAAAAGATAATAATAAAATAACAGTGAAATTTCTCAAGTGTCTCGTTCTCGTCATGGAAGAAACGACAAAAAAATTTGGTGGGAGGTTATTTCGCTGCCACATAGAGCTTGTAGCTGGGAGGCTTTTTTCCTCTTTCCCCGTTTGAATTATGATTTCCCCTTCCTTTCCACTTTCACTTTCTCTTATTTTTTCCTTGGTATAGTTCCTTCACCGTTCTACTTGACTAATCATGCAAATTTTTTAGCTCATGTTATTGGACAGTCTTATGTCACAGAAGGATATACTTTTTTTTTACTATGCCGCTCGATAGAAATAAAAAAAAGCTGTTGAGTGTTTTCGCGATGGAGTGCTGCGCCATTATAAGCTGTTCCCGTTTTTCATATCTGCAAGAACTTGTTAGATTTTCATCTTGGCATATTTACAACGTTAGATTCGTTACATGTTCAAAGGTATAAGAGCATAATTGAGTAGATTCATTTTTCATTTTTTCATGCCTTATCTCTACAGATTTTTCTCTCGACAGAGATCTTTTCGCATTGGCTGGAAGTAACTAGCACGTCATTGGCAGAATGAAGTTTTTTTTGGGTGAAGCAGGAGAGTAGAAAAGGAAAATTTGGAAGGAATTTTGTTTCCTTTTTTTATTGAAAAATGATCTGCCTACGCCCATATTATGTAACTTGTAGCGGTGGAGTCGCGAAACAGCAGGGATAAAATGGATGTTGAAAATTTTGCATGCAAATTATTTATGTTTTTGTCCTTTTCTTGTCATTGAATTATTTGGGGGTAATGTATGATTTTCATGGGTAGAAGCAAGAAAGGAAGCTGGTATAACTTCGTTTTGTTTCGTCCTTCCTTTCCTTGCCCCAGTTCAACGAGTAAGTTATTGTGCCGTTATGTACAGTTAAGGAGAAATGAATTGTTTCTTTTTTCCTTTGTTTTTCAGCTACACATTGCGTCTGCTAATGGATACTACCGCGTAGCTGAGTTTCTCTTGGATAACCATGCTGCAACAGACGTTCAGGACAAGGACTTTTGGCAACCTATTCATGCAGCTGCTTGCTGGGGCCATGTAAGTAAACAACAAACTATTTTAAAAGAAAGAAGAAAAAATTGTGTGTGAATGTCAAAAAGGACAATAATCTTATGCCTGGACACACTCCAAAAAAATTTAGTACATGAAATCTTGCCTGGAAGTTGTATAAGAAAGCATTAGCTTAGCTGCAGGAATTAACTTCGAGAATAATCACTGAAAAGTTGGTAATTATACAGGGTAGGGAAAATGAGTCTAGTCTCAGAAACAATGATGCTAGCGAGAAAATTATTTCGGGTACATTCTTTTCTTCTGAGATGAATAATAGCATCAATGAAATGAGAAGATGCTTACGCAATAGTTTTTTTGCAATAGTTACAAAATCTTTGCAACGAACATTAAGCAGCTGTTAGTGTTAGAAGAATTCTTTTCTATTTCTCAACAGCTTGGGAATGGAATTTTCCATGCTTTTATGCAACAAAGAAAAACATCTCAGAAACTTTTGCTAACTGCGATATGATGTTGTTTGCATTAGTGTCAGTGTCAGCCCGTTTCCGGATGTTATTGACAAATAAAATATTTTCCTCTGTAATTCTAGTAGTGTATGGGGTATGCAGTGACCCTTAAAAGAAGAAGGAAAACAGTTCATGTTTAAAAAGCATTCAGAAAGAACAAACAGAAAAACTAGTCATGTGCAATCACTTTTCTTTTCCTCATGACTGTGACTAAAACGCTGGAGAAATGAAAGTGAACATGAGGGAAAATTTTGTGTTTGGGGCTGAGGATGTGAGCAAACATGGAATTAGGCGAGTTTACGTGTTTCCTCACTGTTTCATTACTTTGTTGTTCTCAAGAGAAAGCTGTACCCGTGACCATGCAAAAAGCTGCTAAACGCACTGTTTTCTCGTAGACAATGTCAGGTTTATTATTAAGCCTTTTAGCAAAATAGGGATTGGGGGAAAGCCACGACAGGCTTCCTTCCTCTCTCTGTGTGTGTGTGATTTGGTTGCATCATCGTCAGAAAAAAAAGTGTGTACAAATATGGTAGCGTTGTTGTAACGCTCATGATGTGTTATTCAACATGCTTTCATTTCTTTTATGACTTTTCTCTTTTTTCCTTGTGCTCAAACGTAACAGCTGGATGTGCTGGAATTACTTGTTCAAAATGGAGCTGACTTGGATGCCAGGACGAAGAATAATGAAACTCCATATGGTAAGCTTTAATACTATATAAAAAGAGAGAGGGTATATGCGATCCGCTCGAAAAAAGAAATCTATAGGGAGGGATGACGACGCGACGTCTCCAAAAATTACAAAATTGTTTATGGGGAGTAATTCTCTCAAAAAATACATGTCTCTGTGGGTTCCGCTCGCACTGTTTTATTGGTGCACTCAAGGCCCTAAAAACATGGGCATAACAGTCAGGCAATTTGCCAGGTTGCCAAGTATAAATGACAGGTTAGTAAGTTTTTGAGCTAACCGTATTTTACTTTTATTTTAAACCACCTGTAACAATCCAATATGTTTAGTTACTCGCTTTATAAATACTCTTTTTAGAAATTAGTTCTGAGATACGGGTATACTTTTATAAAAGTTTTATAGCCGTAAGTTAGACAATTAGCTAATTTAGAACTGCTCATGATTGACTTTTATAAAATGGCAGTCGGTAAAATAAGAGAGCTTGCGGCGATTACCCAACTGCATTTTTGTGGAGTAGCCTGGAAATGGTATAATTGTTATGGCTTTCCGTTTTCTAGACCTTGGGAATACGTTTTTGCCACTCTGAATACTTTGGTAGTTGTTGATACGTAATTAAATTCAATTATGAATTTAGGCCGATTTAGGGCACGGAAAAATATAAAAGGAAGGTAGAAAATCAATGCTAGGGAAAAAATTACTCGCCCATGGCTACTTACTTCTAGGGCTACTTCATTTCACCAACCAAATGGCCACTCGTGCGAGGTAGAAGGCAGGTTCATCTGATATACCAGAAATTGGTGGGGCCGAGCGAGCATCAATCATGCTTCAATGAACAAATCCTTTTCACCTTCTTCTCTGCTTTTTATTAGACTGTCTCCGGATACTTTTCCCCTATGTTGCGTACTTATATGGGCAGTAAAAAATGTAGGCGCTGGCGCTTGTGCGATTTTACTTCAAGCAAATAATGTTGCGGAATGTTATGGCATCCTATTCGAACATGTAGAATGGAGCACATAAAAAACTTAGTACTCCCCACATGTCATTCTTATACCTACCAGAAGCAGTCCCATTGGAAATAATGCGATTTGGAATTTGGAGTGGCTCTGTATAAAAGGCAGACAAGTAGGCATCTGCTCAGAAAATATGTTGTTGCGTGTTAATACCATCCTAGCACAACAAAATATTTATGAATGCATTTACTTTTGATAAAATTAATAGAAAGAGTACAGCTCAATTTCGTCTGTTCAATTTTCTTTCGGTGTATTGAATTAACTCTACTCGACTGGAACACTGCTGCTGAACAGAGAAGAAAGAAGATGAAACGAGCTGGGAAAACTTTTTTTATTGTTTGTGAATACAAAAAAGAGTAAAATGGGGTTGGTTTGCTTTTAAGTTTTTGGGAATTATTAGGCAGTTTGACTGGTTTTTTGTTAGTCTTAACAGAAGTGTATCATCAAATGTTTGAAACAGGAACAAACACTGGATGATTGATTTTAGGGAAATGGCTGACGCAAAATTGTGTCCTTGAGGCCACAGTGATTTCATGCGGGAGAAAGTTTTTAGCAAATGGCTGATATTGGCATTGAAAAATTAATGGAATGATATATGGAAGCGAATGCAAATATTTTTATAAAACGGCAAAAGCATACCAAATAAGCCATGTCATATAGAAAAGGATATTTGTAAAATGATATAATTAGCTATGCAAAATTTTATAGTGATACATCTGTGAGAGTTGGGTGGAAGTGGCATCCCACCACTATAATTAGAACTGCAAACCAAAACCAGTATCTCTCAGTCAAGTATTTTTGGAGCCCATTTGCTGAGAAAGCACTAAATCATCACTGGTGGGCGCTGAGCCAGAAATTACCAGAAAGTGGTTTTTATCCATTAATGAGTTTTAAAAAAGTTTTCATGCTGGTTGGTATGCATAGCAAGATTTGTCATAAATAGAAAAAGGCTATATTTCCCGGTTGATTAGTACATAGCACTTGACTGAATCTGCTCCCATATTTTCGAGTGTTTATCTAATGGTGGTGTACCGTACTTTTGAAAAACGATCGTTTTCCTCTCTGCATTCTCCTCCAGAAATGAAGGTCACGCACCAACAGCCGATATGAAATGATATCAGAAAAAAGAACCTTCACCTTCATCCACAGTTTCTGAACTCATCCATCAAGCTTTCCATTTCCCTTTCCTTTGCTGCACCCATTCCCTAATAAAAATATGTACCTATATGTACTTGACTAGACAACAAAATGTAATTTTACGGAGACGCTAGCGATGATATATCCCAGACGGCCTAAGATTTCTTTTTTATATGATGCGTATGATTTTAAAGTAATTGATACGCCACATATGATTCATGATGTATGAGCTAATTCTGAATTGATTTTTATTTTCACCGTTACATTATCATCTGAAAACAGCCATATGTGAAGATCCTGAGATCAAGGAGAGAATTATTCAGCTCCGAACTGAACAACAAACAAAGCGACAAAACGAAGGGAGAAAGAGACCTTCAAGAACTCACTCGACAAACTCGCGAACTCAAAGCATTCGTCGTACTTCCCAGCGAGATAAAGGACTTACGTCAAAACGGGATGCTGCTGATGAGGCACAAATGCTCAGGGCGCGGGAAGAGCTCCATAAGGTAAAAAAAAGGATTCTCTTAAGTGCTTGCCTATGTATAATGAGAAAAATGCTTCCCAGAAATATTGGATACATTCCATGATTCGTGACTTTGAATTTTTTTTCGTATGGTGGAAGAGAAAGAAAAAATTTTCCCCGTTCTGGGTAGGAAATCTACAATATTAGATTTTCATGGATGGACGAGTCTCCCGTAAAATGGGACTGAAATATGGGATTTGAGAGTAACTTAGTAAAAAAAATTTCTAGCTACTTCACTACACCAATAATAAATTGGGAGAGAGGGAAAGGAGAGAGAGAGAGGATTTTTCCCTCGTCTCAAGTATCATTCTAGACAATACACCGGAAAAATCGTGCAGAGAAGGGATAAAAGCCTTGAGAGCAAATTGCCATACTCTTGTGACTTGGATGGAGAGATTCGATTGTTCCATGTGTAAAATAAATTCTCATAACCATGCTCTTACTTGCACATTAAATAAATCTTCCATCCGGGTCAAGTGAGGAATGGAAACAGCCTTCTAATAAATCTGGGAATGGCGGCATGTGCCACTGCGTGCCGTTAAAAGTGTATTTATAATAAAGTCGGAGTCTCGATATCGAGATAAAAAGTGTCGTGGGAAGTGTTTAAAAATGTGTATTTTTGGAATATTGTGAACAGGAGAACAGTCCCTCACCTACAAGCGATGCTACAGCTGGAAACAACGCTGCTAAAAGTAACGGAACTAGCGGTAATGGGATGGCGAACGGGAACGTTGGGAATGGAGTCGCTCACCCGCTGAACGGCGACACTAAAGCCAACATTCATAACGGAAACGGGAGCTCTGAAGAGGATCCAGAGGAAACAAGCTTTCCAGCGGCACTGCTTGGTAGGGACTCGGTAGGGAATATGAAAATGAAGCAGGACGAGATGAACCGTCTCCGTGAGATTGCCGTAAAGAGTGGAGCGATGAATCACAATAATCATCTTAATAACCAGAACGTCATCCATAACTCGACCGCCAGCAACGGAGTTAAGATGAACAACCTACTTTATAATGAGAGCAATGGGTCGCTGAGGAAAAACCAAACCAACATCCAGAAAAATCTGAACAGTTCCGTGAACGGAACAGGTGGAAATGGGCCGGTCTCTGTGCTCTCCTCTCCAGATGACAATGGGAATTTGCTTCCCAAGCCGGAAATTAATCCCTCTGTGGATAGCAAGGTTCCCCTGGGTAAGAAAATTGGATACGTTATAGCACTTTATGTTAACTATGTGTATGCATTTTTATGCACTGGCAAGTGTTACACGGGAAAAAATTGCTAAAATATTTTTGTGTTTTGTATTTTTTTTGTTCTGCTTTCTTATCCGTGGCCCAAAAATTTGGCAAATGAATGTTATGTGTGGCAACCTGCACCCAACCCAAACATTATATATTTTGCTGCTGTCATTGTCCCTGCAACTTGTGCATGCAAATGTTTGCGAATGCTAAAAAAATATGTATGCCAATCCTTGCAAAAATATGCACAAAACTGAAGGAGGTGGAATGGGAAGTGGCGTGTCGCTAAGTGGCAGCCGGGATAATCTCGTGGGACTGAGTAATAGCGCAGGAAATAGTACAATAGACATTCACGTCTCAGTCACAATCAATACAAATAGTCCGGTGTCAACCTTAACAAATGGCGGAGGCACAGGTGGGACGGGGAACCACGCTCTAAATGGGAGTATTCTGTCACCCGGAAGCTCGCTTTTTGCACCGCCTGGAACACTCTCCGATCTGAAGAAGCAACGCTCACTGATCAGAACCAGTTCTAACCCTTTAACTAATGGTACATTCTCTAACTTGATTGCTCTTCCGATTCTTCCAACTCCTGTCTCCGCTTACCCTTCAGTTTCTCCCCATTTCCAAACTTTCAAGCCTTCCATCTACGGTACTTCTTCTGTTACTACTCCTACCACTACCACTTTATCCACTACATCTTCCTCCGGGTTAATGACTTCTCCGAAAGACACTTCCGGTACTGAAGTCATCTCCACCGCTTTGCTTTCACATTCTCAGCAGAGTAATTGCAAAAGTTGTAGTCATTATCCAGCTTCTTCTGTATCTAATTCCAACGACTGCCAGCCCGCCTGGAGTCAGTATCAGTGGAATGGCTGGCTTAATGGCTTTGCACATTCTCAATCCGAGTTTGATTGTTCTGCTTTCGCATTCCAAGCTTCTTCCCATGCTGCAAGTTTTCCTCCTAGTCAGATAAATGACCACAGTAATCCTTCTGGACAGCATGAAGGCAGAGATGATTGCAAAAGTAGTGTAGTTTGCCAATCTGATTCCGCTTGCTCTCCTCCACATCCACTCTTCCCACTCGGGTTTAATTACTTGAGCCCACTTTCTTGCAATAACTGCACTAACAGGAATAATAATAACAATAATAACCAACACTGTTCTTACCTGAATAATTTAACAGGCGGATTGAATGATTCGATGACTAAGTATCAAGCACCTGCTAGTCCTACAATGTCACTCAGGCGCTACGTGGGAGATCCCGCTGAAGCCGTCGGCGAATACGGGGACGGAGGGAAGCGCTGCTGTGTCATTGTTTAAATCGACTATATAGCCCTAGTTTAACGTGCGTAGATTTTAAGGCCAAATTATTATCTAACTACAAGTTAGAAGGTTATCTGTTCAGGATAAAACTTAAAGGAATGGTTTTACCTTAGCACATTTTACTCTTGAAACCTGTCACTAACCACGTTGCGGAAAATTGTTTGTCCGCAATTTTCAAATGATGGTACATTTCGGTTGTAAAAATCGTTTTTATCTGTATAAGAACGTGGCTGTTGCCGTTGTATGCATTTTTCCTGTATTGGTACAAGCGCTTAAAAATTGTAAAGTTTGTATTCTCTAAAGATTTAAGGATTTTATCTGAATGTATACAAAAATATACTGTTTAAATGTTTTAGGTGGCCAAAATATCATTAAAAATTGACAAAACTCATCGTATACAAACTTTAAAAAAAAACTGTTATCAGCATCAGGAGAATAATAGTTACACTTAAAAAATATGACTTTCACTTTTCCCTACTTTACTTAACGTGACTATCCAGTTCACTCACTAATTAACGTTAACACATTTTTATCTTACCCGACTAATCACGACAAAAAAACTGTTTTACTTCCATTTTGGTATATATAAAATAAACTCTGATTTATTATGCAAAAAGTTTATCCTCGGGATTTACTGTGTACATATATATACGTTTTCGCTTTTTACGCCAAAAATATATACCTGATATGGCTTTTGCTTTTTTTCTAACTGCGACATCAAAAAACACTTCAAAAAATCTGCAGTTTAGGCGCAGTTTATGAACTCATTAACTAGTTTTTATATATTTCTCAAAATATAAATGTACCCGGTTCAAAAGCATTGTACCAATATATAGAATATTTTTATGGAACAGTTTTACTTGTGAGGGTGACTTGAAATAATTTTCTCCAAAAGAAACACTTCCCCAGTGCCAAAATGTTTTTTCTTTTATTGTACATTATAAAAACTGTGAAAGGGGAAGCTAACATGTTTAGGTAGATTTTGTAAACGCAGTGAGGTCAAGTCAATGATTGAGATGACGTAGGGAAAGTGTATACTTTTAAGAGAGGAGATCTATAAACAATTTTATTAAAAACTTCTCAATAGTTATTTTTAATTACCTAAATTTACTCAGTCATATATACTTTTTACGAGCCAGTATATATACTCTACATAGCAAAAAAAATTTATCGAATGTATCCTTGTAAAAAGTCGTGAAAGCTACTTTTTAAGTTTTTTTTCCAAACATGATTGTGTTCATTAATGAGCATTACTAATAAAAAGGCATATTTTGCTTTTTTTGTCTACACCCGCGAATTTCCAGCGGACTTTAGAAAAAAAATTAATGCAGCCAGTATAGTACCACTATTTCACCTTTGTTTTTGTGAAGGATAGTGTATTGTGTATAGCTCGAGAGAAATGCAGAAACGTATTGATTCCGGCATATTTTGAAAAGGGAACATGTACATGTGTCCCTGTTCGGACCGATTGTACCTATGATAATGGAACGACCATTAAAATATGAAATATGAATTAGTGCGAGGAATGAGCAAAGCCTGAAATCGATAATGTGTTTGGGTATGACTGACTATTGCATTGTACCTACAATTTACTGTTATTTACCTTTTAAGTAAGACTTTTAGAAAACACGAGTATTACTTTTTTGTATGCGCGGCAAAACACACCAGAAAATATAGTTGAGTATAAGTAGTTTCTATATATGTGTGTGTGGTGCCACACTATAATACTATTTTTCTTGTTTATGCTATCCACTTTTTGTGAAAATATGTTTAATTATTAATGTACATAAATGCTACTGAATCAGTACAAGTGTAGTGCTGCTCCAACAAAGAAATGTTTTTTCGTTGTGAGATGATGAAGATAGTGTGGGAAAGGGCATTGAACTGCTTTAAAATTGATACATTCCCGACTAAAAAATCTGCGTTGTTTAATATACTCATTCTTGCTAAAAAAACAATTTTAAATTTTTAGTCAAGAGTTTTAGCGAGTCCACGACAATCATAGTTGCTGCTTGGCAAAAACAACTTAAATTGCGTAGTTGGTCTTATCATTGTGCTAAATCGTAAAAATTGATGTTGGAGTGATTGATACGAGGAAAATTTAATACCGGTCATGTTTTAAAAAAAACTTACATAACTTTCGACTAAAGTCGGGAAGGGAGTTTCACTTTTGAAAAGATGAGGGAATTTTTAGATGGTAAATAAATTGTTTTTTGTAGAGCTTAATAAAAGAAATCTTGTTTCTGCCTAGAACATCGTAAATAATATAACGTCGTAATTACGTACTTTAATTTGTAGCGTAGGTCGTACAATTAGAGTTAATTTAAATGTATTAGTGGAAAGGCGTGCATATAAATGTAAGATTTACGTAATTTATGGAGTAAGTAAAATGAGAAAAAAATAAAGTCAACTTTCGGAAAGACAATTTCCATTCATTTCGTCCCGTTTTATAACTTTCTCATGACATCCACTCATAAAATCGAGTCTGTGCTGAAATAAGTATGAAAATTTATACAAAGGTTTAGCATGCGGAAATACTAGATCATAATCAAGGTTATGGTTTTATATTCGGTTCATTTATTGTTTATTATCTGGTTTATAAGTCTCTGTTCCCGAAAACAGTCATTACAAACATTTACACGCCTAGCAGACACTTTGGAATCGGAATGAGTCTTAAAAACTATAAATTCGGAAAGACAATTTCCATTCATTTCGTCCCGTTTTATAACTTTCTCATGACATCCACTCATAAAATCGAGTCTGTGCTGGAGTTAAGTATGAAAATTTATACAAAGGTTTAACATGAGGAATTATGTACTAGATCATAATCAAGGTTAATGTTTTTATATTCGGTTCATTTATTGTTTATTATCTGGTTTATAAGTCTCTGTTCCCGAAAACAGTCATTACAAACATTTACACCCCTAGCAGACACTTTGGAATCGGAATGAGTCTTAAAAACTATAAATATTTACTGTTATAATATTTTTGGGCAACCTTTTAAGTGTATTCATTACGTTTTTTACTCCTTTATCCATCTGAAAACAGGAAAAAAATGTGTGGAGAGACGAGCTACCAATCTACGCACATAATTAACTATTTAAACACTGCGCATTAGTTTTTTAAAAATCTTTTCAACATAAGAAAAGAAATAAAACAATTACGAGTAAGGAACATTCTTTCTACGTATAAATGAGGACAGCTCATACTGAATTTTTTAGAGGACATTCCTGGGAAAATAATTTACGAGAGTGGATAATTTGTGATCGATTACTGGTTATCTACGACTGATTTTCAGTCACCTAACAGTTATTTGTCGCCTTTTATGGTCATAATATTAAGTGTAATTTTGTGCTGTCTGCGCACCCTCAAAAATTAAACATTTTTGTTGGACAAAACACTCAATCTTTCATTCCAAAATATATTTGCAGTCTTATCCGACTAACGTAGACAGTTTTATAAGTACGTTTCAGTAAAATACCATCTTAAATCAGCTCAACTCCGCAACAATTCCAAAGTTAAAATAGAAACATAGTAGAAAAGCTCACGTGAATAAAACCAGCTTGAAATTCTAAATTATTCTACACAAAGCTAAACTATATTATCATTATGAGGAACTCGAGGTTTTACATAAAGTATTGACAATTGCCACACAACAAAGAAGCACCCAAAGCTTTCTTTTTTAAAACTTAAAACTCTCTTTGAAAAAATTATAAAGCTTGAATTGGTTAAAGTAACCGATACCGAAAATTAGTAAAGGTTTTTTGGGAATGTATTTAGGAGTATTTCATGCAGTCACATCAGAATTAGTGAACAGTTAACTATAAACCCTGCCAACTAAATCTTATACTGCAGCTATTATATTTTTTACAAGTTTAATATCGCTTTCTCGTGTCTTTTACACTTTCTAAACTCGTCATGAGTAAGTAATAGGTAGTTGATGTAGTATAGTAGTAAGTAAGGTTCATCATTTAATAAAAATCTACACTTTCACGCAAATAGTTACGGGTGTATATTTTTCAGTAGTGTTAATAACAATGTGTCTTTATACACCGTTTTTATACGAGTTAGTTTTACGGTTACCTATTATCACTAAAAAAATTTTACTGATCTAAAAACGGACCTTTTCCTCCTAGTAAATTAGACGTCACTTCTACTTTCCTCCGAACTGGGTAGTGGCCAGCTTGACGATTTAATTAGGTTACTTTATTTATCAATTATTTAACAATAAAATTCTGCTGTCGACTCAACTGGATTTTCATTATATATTATGCGTACGTATCGCATCTATAAATTTATCTAAATACTGAATTTTCTGCGAGAGGAGTGTCGGAATGTGGAATTGTACATTGAAATGTAGGTTTAAAATCCTCGAATAGTAATTTATAAACCGGTTAGTTATATCTTATAATATTCCATATAACACTCCATAATTACAGTTGGCTATATATTCGTGTATACGGAGTCATTTCTTTATTTTAATTGAATTACCAAACTACAATTTTCTTATGATGCTTGTAATGCATCCAAAAAAATTTTTTTTTGCGAAACAACCGACCTCATAAAAAGTTTTCATTTACTTTTTTTTTTAATTTCAACTACAATTTTGTTTAATATCGTAAGATTTTGTTTATTCTTCATTTTGTAAACTTAGCGATTACTAGTACCCCATCGTTTTAGTCCATCTTCCCAATCTGCAACTCCATTGACGTCTTCAGGTTTACCGGGAATTAGATCTCCATTTGCTGGTTGTCGGTGATAGCTATCGTTACTATCTAATGACGCACGACGATGATAGGTCTTTGGTCGGCGGTGACTACCTGTAAAGTCCTACGAATGGGAAGTAAACATTTTTCACCCTCTTTTTCACTTTCGTAATTACTTATTTTCACGACTACCACAAATCACAATTACAAGGTATAAAAGTGTCCAAATAACAAAACAAAAAAGAGTTTTTAGAGGTTACAATTTTTGCAGGACTTTGGCTTCAGAGAGTGGGGTCATATCATGTGAAGTAGTGGTTGGTCATATAAAAAGAGTGCAGGTGAAATATTTCGGGAAGGGTGATATATATGCAATACCTATAACACGACACAGCACAACACACATTAAATATATGTATATTTTTTTAGCTTTTTGGGACTACTACAGGAATTTGATTTTCGTAGACGCAGCCATCACTAAATACTTTTAACTATGTGGGAACAGGCACTATAAAAGACGTTACAAATCTAAGTAAAGTGGAAAATGGGGAAAGCCATGTGATAAAAAATATAGTTTAGATTACAGTGTAAATACATAGTTAAATTGATTTTTTTAGACATTCATTCATAATAACATATAAGATAGATACAGATAGAGTGATGGATAGTTTATAGTGGGATGCGTGTATAGTTTGTACATCAATATCAACAAAAGTGTGACTATTTTTATCTTAGTGAAAGCTACTTCAAGAGCTACTGCTGCTTACGTCACCACCGTTGTCATAAGCCGTTGCATAAGCATCCGACTCTTTTTGTGGGTAACTATCTCCGTTAGTTCTACTTGCTAACTGTGTTGGACGACTACCATATTCCATACTGGCTATACCTCCGTTAGACAGTTTTCTTGTGCGCGGCTCTGTAGAGTACTTTTTATTTCCGTCCTCACCGTACATATAACCTCCTTTGGAGTGCCACTGTGTGTCCTTCAGATTATCTGGAATGGGTGGATGGTAATCTATGAGTAGAGAGGGAGGAAATAATTCAAACAAAAAAATGTGAGCAAGTACATGTAGCTAGTATAGCTTGTCAGTCAGCTAATTTTGTCAATTAGATGGAGAAGGTCTTTTTTTTGTTTGTACTACTATACCAAGCGGCTTCATGATGTGACCTTCGACATTGTCCTCGTCTGAGCCAGAGTTAAGTTCCTTGACTAAACTTGACATGGCATTTGTGACAGAGTCTGCTGCTAGAAGTAAATCATTTCGGAGTCGACTATTATTCGGGTTATTTGAGCCTAGAGAGGCAGGCCCGTAATCTTCAGAGTTACTGAAGGCCGAGCGCAACTCTCCTGTGAGGGATGTGTACGTGTCAGAGTGATGCGGAGTTGCTGGAGCGGAACGGTGGTGACCCACACCTCCGTGCTGCATTGGGTGATTGTAGATAGGCATTGGCGGAGACTTTCCAGACCTTGGTGACGACTCTGGAGTTGATTTAGGTGTCATTTGCTGCAGCTGGAAGTAGAAAAACATGCACATGCCGTGTTAAAAATGCAAAGATATGGAAATTAAGATTGGCACAACATATTTTTATTTTGGGGAGCAGCCACTCTCTGCTCTCAGGATAACTAAATGTGCATGTACCGTGAACAGCGAAAATTAAATACGAGACATGAAAACAGCATTTTTTATATTCCCCGAAGTGGGGTAGAAAAATTGGGGAAAATGCGGGCATGCTTTTTCACTCCATAACATAATTTTTTCCGTGTGCTCACCTTCAACACCTTCATCAGTCCTTCTAGTTGTCCCATTAAGTGTCGCCGTGAATCTTGAAGTTCGTTTAGTTTCTCCTCTAAATCTGATTTGTGGTAGCGCAAAGCCTGCAGTTCCTCCATAAGGATGGGGTCTACGTGATCTCCATTCAATGAGTCCAATTCTTGTTGAGCCCTTTTTCAATTTAAGTGGAGAGGAGAGCGGAAATTACAAGAAAGGCAGGAGATTTATTAGATCACTGCTCCTTCTCTCAATCCCATTTAAACCCAATGTAGGATAGGTAAATGTCAGCCAAAAACACAATCAGACTTACTTTAGCCGAGCAATCTCCCTCATAATTTCCCTGTTTTTAGCCTCTAACTGAGCAATTATTTCTCTCTGGGTTTGGGTCGTCTCATAGAAGTTCATGCTTGACTGCGACATGGTGCGACTATGCTGTAAAGTCCCAAAATATATTGCGCCACAATTAATTTCCCTGTTTTTAGCCTCTAACTGAGCAATTATTTCTCTCTGGGTTTGGGTCGTCTCATAGAAGTTCATGCTTGACTGCGACATGGTGCGACTATGCTGTAAAGTCCCAAAATACATTGCGCCACAATTTTACTCACCGAAATTTATACCAGACTGTTTTTCTTCTACTTACAATATACAAACTAAAAAATTATTTTTTCCACGCACACGATATAAAAACGAGGTGCGTACAAGGAAAAACCAAAAATTATATTTTCTCGTAAAAACATCAAAAAAATGTTAGCAGAGTTTTACGACCACACAAAAACGCTTCCGACATGAGTTAAGGTTACAAAACAAACACGCAAAAGTGAAGGGAAAACACATCACAAAAACTGAGAAAGGAAACAACCACCCAACAACACTCACAAACGAAAATAGTATCCATTTAAAAATAGTTTTTTTTTCTTTTTTGTTACCAACCTGCATCGTGTGAAACATCGGGACAGGCTTGTGGAATTAAAGAGAAAATCAGCATGAGTTATATAGCGTAGTTGTAATGCAAAACGTTCATTTCAGCCCACATCAAAGAAAAGTAAGCTTCTTTGATAAATCAGTTTGTCCTCATCATTCATGCTTTATCAAGATTTAAGAAAATGTAATATAGGCCCGTTTTCAAAGAAAAGTCAGCTCGCCCTTTTCACGCACACAGCGACAGCGGCCAATTCCACCGAAAACTGTTTTCCAGTCAAAATACGGGCGTAGTATAAACAAGGCCAAGAAATGAAAAGTGATCTCTATCATTCTTCATTTTTCATTTTGCTGTACTATGTTTATGCATTTTGCTCGTTTTAATATTTTCTGGTGGGGCCGTGTGCCTCTCTGCTCTTTGTTCTAATTTTAATATCTACGCTACAGATCTAAATTAGTTTTGAGTTAAATATATTGGCTGCACTTACAGGGTACTTGCTCTCAGAGGCTAGTCTCGCCGTATATCTCGCAATCAGCCTATGCTCCTCGTCACTTTCACTCACACTCTCAGGATAGCTGTGGATTCGGCTAGGACTGAGGAAAAACAGAGTTTTCACAGCACCGACACACAAAATTGTTCATAAACAGTAAAAACAACAAACAAGAAGATACACACATAAAAAAAGCTACAAAAATCTATGTAGTCCCACAACTTTCTTTTTTGTTATTGCTCCTTCTCAACCCATTTAAATAATTCCTGCTTAAGATATGATCCGCCGGCAGAGAAAAACGCGCTCCGAGTACTGCGAAAGTTGCTCGGGAGAGGAGTGAAGACTGAGGAAAGAGAGTCAACTTTTATTTATGAGCCTTCCACATGAAAACTTTTTTTTTCTCAAGACTGATGGATATAACAGGAGAGAAAAATATGAAAAGGTTAACTTTTCCCTTCACCTCTCTCCTTTCCTCTTTCTCCATCCAGCCTTTCTCCTCTCCTTCCAACGTATATCTTAGCTAGTACGAGGAGGAAAAAAAAGTTCCGTGCCCTTTATCCCACATACTTATTTACATATTTCTTTAGGCAGCGCCTACAGAGAAAGCAGACTATTATTTTTTTCTTGCTGTTGCTACTGCTGCAAAAAAGTGTATAAGCAGAAGTCCACGTACTCTCTGGCATTTTATAAATTAGGGTGACCGGAAA